>ML783220.1:574545-607865 GCA_009831015.1 Picea engelmannii | reverse complement strand
GTGTGTGTGTGTGTGTGTGTGTGTGTGTGTGTGTGTATGTATGTATATATGTATGTATTGGGAAGTCAATTTGGATAGATAACAACAAGAATAAATGAAGAACAGAGAGAAGGCATGGGATCAAGAAGATCAAGAAAGACGATAAGATGGGGGCAAGAAGAAATAGCTAGCACAAAATCCAGGAAAACCAACCAAGCATGAGTTGCATCCAACTATTGGGCATTTCTATGTTGACCCGGGTTCTACTTTAGGTTTCCAACAACACCATGCAAACCATCATCCCTTATGAAGAACAGAAGGAAACACTATGCATAGAGAGCACAATGCAGTCTCAATCGAGATGGATTATGGGTGAGTGTAGGACCCAGATGTATGCAATATTGGAAGGGAGGATTATAAGATGATGAGGGATATTCTTTATACCTCCACATAAGATATATCACTCAAGCACATCATTATATCCATATCTATCATTTTGTAATCAGTTGCATTCATTTAATATTTATTTTGTAGTAAACTCATGGCTATTCTATTGTGCACTGTGTTTTACTACTAACAGATTAATCCATTCATAACTGAAAAATAGCAAGAAATGACATGAACATTCCACACAGAGATAAAGTTTACCATGGTTCACCCCCCTGGGCTATGTCCACAAAGATTTGGTTGTCTTCAATCTTTTATTATTCTTCATCAAGTTTATAGCATTGTGCACATTGCATTTGAGGCTGGCAATATTGCACTAAGATCCACATATTGCGACCTTACCCTCAATTACAATGCATATCTCTATCTCAAAAAATGACTCTAAGATCATTTAAACATTTGCTTCCTCTGATATCTCACACAATATATTTATATTACAAAAAGGGGTTAATTACCCGTTACAACAATGACCAAAACCCTAAACCACTAACCCTAGGTGGATTAGGTTTTTCCACTTTCTAACTTCCTGAGCACAGCTAGTCTAAAATCCAACCATTTTCCTCGTTGATCCACATATTTCCTCCTTCCTATGACTTTCCTTCTTTCTGACCACTGCTTTTCCTTGTTTCCTAGAATGTGCTCCTTCTTTGGTCCATTTCCCAATTGCCTTCATTAATTATCGTGCCTTTACCAATATTTCCTTGAATCTTCTACCAAAATGGCCTATGCCAATAGGTGCCAAACACTTACTTGTGGCTCATCCAAGTCCACTCAGGTAGTGTGTGCTTCCTATACTAACTTCTTGAGTGCCTAAAACCTGCTTGAAATTTCTTCAACTTGATATTTTACTTACGTGCTCTTTTTTGCTACCATCTCTACCATCTGTGTAGTAATGCATTCCTTCACCATTTCCCCACTCTCCAATCCAACTTGTTCAATATCTCCCTTTGTTGTGCAAATATCAATGAGTATCTATTCTACTTCTTCCTGTAGTGGTTCTAACTGAACTTGCCTTGACTTCTTATCTATTTGGATGGATTTAAGATCCAGCTGTATATTCTTCATCTCCTACACACTTTTCAATCTGTCAATTATTTCCATCGTTTTCTTCTTATGCTTCAATTATTGCACCATAGTATTTACCCCCTCTTATTTCAGCTCTAACTACTATATTTTCCGATCTTCCTGAAGGTTTTTCCATAACTGCGTGCTCTTATTGTAAATCTTTGTTATTTCCTAGAGTCTCAATGCAATATTTTCTATATGATTTGTAGCCTCCTGCCCTCTCTGTGTTCTTAATTCTGCTGGACTACTAGGTGTTAGGAGTTCTGAAAACTTTGTAATGTGGCTTATGTAATTTTCCATAACCTATGTTATTTTCTCAATTTTTCCTTTGTGGGTATATTCTATCCTTGTGCGCTGTCGTGAATGGTTTTAAATACTTATTCCACCTATTGCTCTATTCTTCCAGCGTGTTTCTTTTATTCATCCCTCTCGAACTCCACCTGGTTAAGAGTTATTTCCCATGTATTATTGAATTCTTTGGCCAATTGTAATCTTGTAGCATCTTCACATGCCCTTGACTGAATTTCTTGCATGACACTTATCTGGAGTTTGTAGAATGCCTTAGTTGGAATCTTTGGAAGTGCCAAGTCTAGATGATATATATCCTTGACTGTCTTATGCATTGTAACTTATCTACTGGAAACATCTCCTGGGTGATATAGAATTTTTCATTCCCCATAGCTATGATCTCAACTATCTTCTATTCAGGAAATGTTCTCTTCTAAGAGGTTTATTGTTGTTGTTCCTGATATTTTTGTTGCACTGTCGTAAGTTGTAACTGATATAATGCATCCTTGACCTCTGTCAATTTATTCACTATCTCATACCTTTGCTTCTTAGCATCATACCCATCTTCCATTGTGAAATCCTGCACTTTATCTGCTACCAATTATGCATCATCCTCTGTAATTGTGATATGAGGAACCTCCCTGTGTGTCTTCATTTTCTTGTGTTGTCATGTTGTCTGCAACGCTGTTATTTTCATTGGCAGGGTCTTTGTCTGTGTAGTTGGAACTGGTATATCCATATTTGGGGGATTTCCACCTCATAGTTCCTTTGGCATAGGAATATTTGTCTCAGGTTGTGTTCCTCCATTTGGTTCTTTTGTGCAATCCTTTTCCTGACTTGAATCATTTGGGATATTTTTTTTCCTTAGCTTTTTAATGGTTATGCTACCCCCTATTTATTTTGTGCACTCTGTCGCTTTTCTTGTATTTTATGTTGGGTTGGTTGACTATTGTTAAGGGACATCCTCTACTTTTTTATATTTTGGTATCTTCTTTAGGATTATCGGCACCTTCCCTTTTTCAGGCCAATCCTTCATGGCCCACTTCCCTTCTTCCCCTATGACACAATATCTCAATTATATCCATTCCTTTTTAGGATCCCTCTTAGCCTGGATCCATATGTTGTGCCTTCAATCTTGAAAGTTTGTTATTCCTTGATTTTCCCTTACCACTTATGGTGGTATTCTCCATGTGTTTTCTATATTCTCCTGTATCTCATCATATGTCATCGAGAAAATCCTATAATTTTCCTTCCTTTTCTTTCGGATCTGAAGTGTGTCATAGTGTTGTGTTTTTTGTTGTGCAACATTTCCCTACCCTCTGGTAAAATCCATTGTATTTTGGTTCTCCCCATCCAACCAATGTTATTAATATGATAACCCATGCATATTTAAATTTTGAACCCAAGTCTTTCACATCCTTGCAATCCTCCAAAAGCAAGTTTAGTACGTATGGAGCCCAACTGAGTAGACTCCCATTTGTTTGCTGCACAGTTGTTGCTATTACTCCTGCATGGGTTTCCTCTTTGCAAAATTTTCTAAAGAGTTTGCATGCCATCAATTTTGTTGAAAACATAGTTTCTAGGTCATTTATATTTCTGATAATCATTACCCTGGATCCTCTGTTAGTCCCATATTTTATCTTTATCTCTTTTTCCATGGATTTTTATTTTTTTTGTTGTCCATGTACTTCTCTAGCTTTGCTCCATTCGTTGACAATCCTATGATTTATGTAATTAAGTCCACATCTATGTATACATGCCTCTCCATCCATAATATACCTCCATGTACTAGTTCCATTAGTTGTTTGACACATGCATTAACATATTTTCCTCTCCCAAAGTGAGGAATCTCCAATAGGTTCATAATTCATGTGTTATATAACCCTACAATCCACTGTTTCGGCTCCAGAATGGGATCCTCTAATGGGCCCTATCCTTTAATTTCCATGTAAACCTATTGCATGAACTTAGGAAACCTCCCCGTGTCTTCCACATCATGATCAACATACTTTAGTTTGTTAACAGATCCTAAAATGTCACCAACTACTTTGAATACTTAAGGTATCTTTGGATAGTGTGAGTTCCTTCTTCTTTCTCGATGTTCTTGGCATGATAGTTTTTCCCTAGTCTTCTTCTTTCCTTCTTATGGTCATATCATTTTGACTCGATTCTCTTCCTCATCTTCCTCAGTGTCTGAATTTTATTGGTTCGTAATGTCTTCCACCTTTACTTGTTCCTCCAACTACTACATTGGCTCATATACAAGGTGTTGTCCTTCATCAAACTATGGTCATTCATCATCTTCCTCATTCAAGAGTTCTTGTGCTTGTGTTGCACCTAAATTTTTGCGTAGGGTTTTTCTCTATGCTAGGGTTTTGTGTTTCTCTCTGCGAGTCGATATCCATTCCTTATGTTGTTGAATCCTTCTCTTCTACAATAGTGGGACTAATTGGTTCAATGACTAGATATAGAATTTCATCCACATCCACCACTCCTTCCGACTGATTTGGTATTTCTCCATCGGTGGCTATTTCCTATGTAGACCTTGCGGCATTCCATGTTTTTCTTGCGACCCAGATAGGATCTCCAAAATTTTGTGGTGCCATTCAGTGAAATATTGAAAGGGTTCCTCTGAATATTAACTAAACAACTCATATTCACCTACTCGCACTAGGTTTTCTTCCTTAGCTCTCATTTGAAAAAATCCACAATGAGTCTTGTCATTCATTTTTTCTAATTGTATAGGTCATGTCATAAATTCTCTGTCGTGTGCACTTTTCTGACCATCGATTTTTCTTTTTCTTTCTGCTTTTTGTATCAACGTGTTGCTTTTTATGTCTTGTCACATTTCCCTGGTGTGCAATGTATTCAAGTTCTTTCATGCCAATTTCTACCTTCTTTCACATTGTATTATCTAACTATCTATCTACCACTTATCCATCTTTTGCATATTTTTGTATTTTTCTTTCTTTTCCAAAAAAAAATATTCTTTTTTCTTTTAACTCCTACTATATAAACTATGTACAATTGTAATTTCCTACACTGCAACTAATAAGGGTTTTTGGGTAGACTATCCCTATACAATTTCAATCAATTTCCATTCACCAATCCTTGAATCTCTTTTCATGCTATATTTTGCAACTACACAACACCTCCATCTGTGATAGATTTTATCTCATATGTCCCTAACCAATGCATCCTGAATTTTCTTGGGTGTCATAAGTACCTGTTTTCATAGAGGAGAACCAGATCTCCTTCCTTAAAGTTTTTATTTTTAATGTGGCTATCATATCAAGCTTTGTCTTTGTATTTCTATACTTCCTAATGGAAACCAGCCATAATCATGTCTTCTTCTAGTTCCATGATTTGAGACAATATTTCTTGAGTTGTGCCTCTTTCTATCATGTTTGTAATGGATGCAATGTGTAGACTAGGTATAAAATATTCTAAAGGGAATACTGCTTCTTGTCCATACACCAATCTTAAAAGTGTATTCTCTGTGCATTTATTGCATGTGGTTCTAAGAGCCCATAATACTGTCGATATCTTCAAATCCCAATCATCCTTGTTTACATTGCAAATTTTAGTTAGGGAATTCTCTAGTATTTTATTAAACGCTTCCACTATTCCATTATCCCGAGGATGGTATGGAGTTCTCTTTTGATGGTGTATCTCAAATTCTTCAATCATTTCTCGGATGGTATTATATATAAAGTGAGTTCCCTAATCACTCATCAAAATTATAGGGCATCCAAATCTTGTAATTACTTGTTCATACAGAAAGTGCATTATAATTTATGTTGTACAATATTTTACTAATGTTGCTTCAACCCATCTAGTTAAATATTTTTTCACCATAATGATGTACCTTGCTCCTAATCTTCTAGTTGGTGGATTGATTGGTCCTACAAAGTCAATTTACCCTTTTTCAAACCATTTAAGGGTTACCTTAGGTTTTAGGGGCATCGCATCCCTCGTAGATGGATTTCCTACCCTCTAACAGACATCACAAGTATGGAAATATTCATTTGCATCTTTAGAAACTGTTGGCCACCATAGTCGTGTGCGTAGTATCTTTTGTGCAGTGGCTTTTCCTACATAGTGTCTTCCATATATTATTTCATGTTCTTCTGCCAAAATGATGGGAAATTCATACTCCATGACACATCTCCTTGGAATATTATCCTCTCCTATTTTATATAGGTGTCCTGCAATAAGTTGGTAATCTACATATCTAATGACGAAATTATTCTTATGCACAGTTTTGTATTCCTTTGGGGCAATTCATGTACTAAAAAATTCAATAATATCATAAAATTATTCATCAACAATCTACACTGAAAAGAGTTGTGCATCAGGAGAATTGCCCTCCAAGATTCTTGGTTCCTCTCCATTAGTTATCATGGATAGATGATCTGGCCCTGCATTTAGTCTTCCAGGTTTCACAACTACTTCAGAATCAAACTCTTGAAATAAAATTAACCATATACATATTCTCGCCCCCAACATTGGCTCATTGACCAGGTATCTGAGAGCAAGTTGATTTGTGAACATTTTAAAATGTTGGCCTAATAAATAATGTATGAACTTTTGTAGTGAATATACCATAGCCAAACTTTATCTCTTTGTTGTATTATAATTATGTTCTGACTCTGAGAGTTTCCTACTTGCAAATACTTTTAGGTGATCTATGTCACCTTCTCTTAGTTGTGTTAGTACTACTCCAAGTGTTATTGAAGAGCAATCCACATGAACATGGAACTCTTTTGACCAATCTGGAAACACCTCTTTTGACCAATCTGGAAACACCAGAATTGGTGTTGTCTCCATTTTCTCTTTTAAGATGTCTAGACTTTGTTGGCACTCATCATTCCATTGAAACTCGATATCCTTATTTAATAATTTCTCCATGGGCATAGTAATCTGTGTGTATCTCTTTATGAACTTCCTATAGTAGCATGTGTGACCTAGTGTATATCTTAATTGGTGCACTGACTTAGGTGGTGGTAAATTAAAAATGATAGCAATCTTTGTAGGGTCAACAAACGGGCCCTATTTACAAACCACATGTCCTAGCAAAATTCCAAATGGTGCATTGAATATGCATTTCTTAATGTTCAAGGAAATTTGGAATTGTCTACATCTATCTAACATTAATATTAAACTTCAACATGATCTTTCAATAGGATAAATATTGTCCAATCATCCATTTTAACCTCCAAAAATTTATGTATAAAATATTTAAATCAAGCTACCACAACTCTTGAAAAAATACCAGGGGAATTCTTCAACCCAAAGGGAATTAATATGTATTGATATGACCCCCATTCTATAGAAAATTTAGTCTTATGAAGATCCTCTGGTGCTATTCTAATATGGTGATACCCTGAAAATTCATAAGTAAATGAGTATGCTTCTTGTCCTCCTACATTTTCCAATACCTCATATATAAATGGATCAGGGAAGGGATCATGCAGACATGCATCATTCAACTTCCTCAAGTCTACATAGATTCTTAATCCCCCTTTATTATTCTCCTGAACTAGCATGGAGCTAATCCACTTAGATTATTTAGCAAGTTCTATTATACCATCCTATAACATTTTGTCAATCTCTACCTTAACTTTCTGTTTATATACTGGATTAATCCTTTAGGGTATCTGTCTTATTTTTCTAGAATCTGGTCATAGAGGAATTTTAATTTCTTCAAGTTATCCTACTATCCATTTCATCTCTGAAAACATTGTTGGAAATAGATCGGTATATTTGCGCAATAGTTATTTTATTCTTTCCACTGTTTGGTTATCCCAATAGTCATCAATAATTGCATTTTTTGGATGCTCTTATGTTCCAATATTGACTTTCTTTATCTTAAGTGGTGCAAAAAATTATTCTGACTGTAACTGTGGGAATTCTACTTCTCTTTCCCCTTCAATGTTTTTTATTTAAATATCGCGTGGGTATTCTTCTGTTGGGTCATCTTTTGCGACGTTGTAACAATGTAGAAAATGTCTAACTGTTTGTTGAATTTGGTTCTAATAAGTTGTTAAAATTTCAACTTAAGGTTCTTCAAAGATATTTTATTTTATCAACTTCAGTGTTGCATCTATCATTAGATTCTCATGTTCAAATACAAACGTGACTACAAAGTTCTATTGCAAATCTTCCCAATTTACAGTTCCTCTACACAGTTCCAATTTTGTATACCAATTTCTTGGAATGCCTTATAATGTATAGATGAAGTGATGTGGAAATTATTCTTGTGGTATCAGTCTCCATTGAGTTATGCATATGTATATATGTTCTTTGGGTTGTCCTATTCCATCATATTTCTACATATATTTATTCTCTTGTTCTGCACCAAACCTAATGCGTGGTAATCTTTTGCATTGATGCCAATCATGGATCCTTTCTTTGTGAGTACCCCACCAACGTGTAGGTGTCTCTTTCAAGGAAATATAAAAAACTAATAACCTTTGACTTTCCAAGACTTCTAACTCAAATTTTGTTAAAAATTCTTAGAAATCATTTTGACCATAAAAACTTGGACATTCTCTTACCTTTGATCCAATCCATCTTAGTGTGTGTTTAATTCTTTCACATATTCTGGTAGATATCTAATATAAGTGTTGTTTCCAATTCTCCAATTCTGTATCAGAATATGAAGCACAAAAATTGATTCTTTTCCTGCTAATAATTCCATCTTTTGTTGGGTTAATGTAATTTTCCCCACACACGGTAGTTCTATAGAACTAGTTTATCTCTTATGTGATGAAGTTTTTTGTTGTTGGTCCAACATATATTCTTCCTTTTGAAGGTTCTAATGGTGCTATGACTCTATAGTCTCCTGATTCAAAAATCATTTTCTGAGTCTTCAAGTTGATGATATCTTTATTGTCAAATTCCCAATCCAATCCCAACAATGTTGAATAAGGTGTAGAATTATCCACTCTATCAATTACCTCAAAATATGCCATAGTGCACAAACCATCTAAATCCACTGGTATTTCTTTCAGTTGACCAATTGGTATTACTCTATGTTGGTTTTCTAATTTCGAATGAATAGGTGAATATCCTATTGTAGGTTCCCCATGCATTCTCGTGTTTTCTTAGGAAGAACATTTACCTCAGATCTAAAAACTAATATGATGTCACCCATGTTAAAGTCTCCAATATTTTCATTCAGTCTGAACTCCATATTTATTCTTTTCTTCCTATGGACATGATTTACTGTCTTTTTTCCTAGTTTTATCCCTTCTTCAGGATTACATTTTTCTATCAAACTTTGTAATAGTCGTAGATATGTTTGATCATTCAATAACTTCAAGCAAGAGACGAGAAAATTTCTTTGATTACTTACCTTTTCTGAAGACTGATATCTATTGGTATGATCAAATGGATGAGGCATATCATATACTAGTCCATCATATCCTGGTTGTGTATTTGAAGTGGAAGCAATATTCTCCTGCAAGATTTCTTGTCTGGCTTGCTTGAATGTCTCTTTTTTCTTTCACTCATCGAAATTTTGTTGAGGTGCTGTATTTTTTTTAACCCACTGGTGTTGTAGGAAAATCTCCCTGTAGACAGGTAGATTGCCTCTAAGAGCTTGACCCTAACTCTAAACAGAAAATGCTTAACATGGACACTGACTTCCTTTCAAATCTATCTAAACTAACACATGAGAAGGAAGGATGACAGAAGTACCTTTTATCGACGTTTGCCCCTGCACGCTCCGAGTTGTGCTCCAATCCTTTTCTCCTCGCTGAGTTCTGCAGACAAACAAGATATGACCACTTCCTACTCTATTGATATTAGCTTGAAAATAGATCTATCAATTAATGATAAGTTCATGTGACATTAGACACAAACTAGAAAGAAACAGTCCAAGCATGTCATATTGATGAGAATAACGACAACAATACTTACAATCATAGATGCGAATGTGACAGCTTCGTCAAGTCCCCTTCGTCTAACCCTTTCCTGAAAGATCCACATCCTGGATAACAGTAGCTTCACTGATCACTCTCCTTTGGCTGACTGTGAGTTTCCTCCAAGATCATAAGTTTCATATCTTCAGTTCTTCTCCCAATCATCTATGTTCCAACACCACTTATGAGATCATAAGTTTGGTGTAATTCTCCATTTTGCAATACTCACTTATGAGATCATAAGTTTTGTATCATTCTCTAATTTGCCGTCCTCTTTCACCATTAGAAAGCTTGTTTATATAGCCTGTGAGAGGCTTTAACCACTTGAGATATCCTTGGGGAAGTTGAGGATTTTCCTCCTTTAGTTGAGGATCTGCCCTAGGATCATGGTTGGACTAGGGATTCGAATCCAACTGCCTTCCAAGAATGAAAAGATGCTTCCCCCATTCATCTCAACAGCTTAACAACTTCCCAGAATAGGTAGCGCTCCCTCAAAAGGGCCATCAAAGTGTTGTAGCGCTCCCTAGTAAGCTTTAGGGGGCGCCAGCGCTCTCAAAATCTATAGCGCTCCCTCAAAAGTGCCAGGGGATCATTATAATGCTCCCTGACAGTGTAAGGGGGAGCGTCGACGCTCCGAGATAGTGTAAAGGGGAGCGCTCCTCTCCAAAAAGTTTGTTTTTGAGGTGCTTTCAGACGACAAAAGGTTTGCAAGCCTATTGACTCATTTCTCCTCTTCCAAATCAGATGTTTGAGATGTTTCAAGTGTCCTTCTCATGTCGTTTTAGGCACGACATGGGCATCATGGCAGCATGCTTTCTTACGACACTTGTGAGAAACATGTGACACTTGTGACCTTGTGAGTAACATGCGACACTTGCGACCTTGTGAGAAAAATGCGACACTTGCGACCTTTGTAATGATGACACTTGCGACACTATCAAAGTGAGTAATTTTGACATGTAACAGATTGCCCCCCAAAGTATGAAGTTAGAAGATAGGAACTGATAACTGAAATACTTTGTAAACTTTCAAGCAATGGTATAGACTCGGAGAACCTGACAGAAGCTGCACACAAACATCCAACAAGTATCATGACATATTTCAAAACCCAAGGCAGGCATACCTATGCTTGGGTGATCAAGACTTAGCAGGATATAGCCGCCATAAAATACACTGTGGATCCATAATTGTATTTATAAAAAGGTATGGCCACCAAATATACATTGTGGATCTATACTCTGATGACTCGGACTGATCGTAGCCATGAGGAATACACAGTGGATCTACGAGATGACAAGACATAGCCACGACCAATACAAAGTGGATCTATGTAACAATGTATGTGTTCTTTGTCCAATGGAAATTCCTTTGCAGCCTAGGAAAATCATATATCAAAGTGATCGCTCAACACAGGGTATTCTTATCAATACCAATATGGTATGGATCTGACCATGCAAATAAATGTCTTGATGTCGAACATGGTAGAAAACACTTGATTACCGGTCAGTGGTGTGAACCGTTAACAAGTGCGAGGGAGATCACCATTAATGTCAATGATTCCCAAGGTACCCTAGTACATTCCAGTGAATGTGAATAGATGAGCTGAGGTCGAACATCCATGGAATCATTCGATCAGGGGTCAATGATGTAAACCCACTGTCGAATGTGAGGAGGCCTACCATTGAGGCATGCACGTCCCAAAGTACTAACTAGTTTCTAAGCCTAATTCCTGGATAATGTGTTGGAGTTGACAGGAATAGACTCGTCGAAGGAGGGCCTTGATGTATCCCCCATCAACGACACGAAACGGACATGGAGATGTAATTGGAATATCAGATGGACATGGACTGACATAGGTTCTGAGGCAAGATACTTGGGATGGCTGACTCTAGAGGTGGATACTTCCCTTGAACACTGAGGCACAACAACAAAACATGACATGGACCAAGACTATGCAATGGATACTGTGACTTGCGTTGGGTGACCCAAAGGAGTGAAAGGAAATCAAAGGATTGGCTCAGTGCAGAGGTTCAATGGATTATGATATGTGCAAATGAAAAAGTGCCATGTTCAAGGGTGCCTCTAAGAAGTGCGGGATGATGTTCTCAAGAGACTGCTTGGCTTGCTCCTTTCAATTTGTTCCTCCATCCAGATAGATGAGTACCTCTTTCTGATTTAGTGAGCTCGAGGAGGATAAAACATGCTTGATATAACTCACCTTCGGTAAGCTCCTCTTCCTTTGTTTAACGAACTGGAAGAAGTAAGGGTTCATTCCCATATGGATCTGTCAATGTGTGCTTTAACGAGTCCAAAGACAGAAAACTTGAAGGTTTTTCGAGATTATAGAGTTTGGAAAAACACTTAAAAGAGAACTCTCTCAGTTCCTTTTTCGTACAGTAGTCCAACGAGACCAAAAAAGGGTTAAACTATCACTCAAAAGATTCCCTTTCTGACCTTTTAACGAGTGTGAAAGGAAGCAAGGTCACTCGACAATATTTTCATATTTAGAGAGTCTGAAAAGGGTTTAAAGTAGACTCCAGGGGGGTTCCTTTTTCGTGTGTTCGTGTACTGTACAGGTCTAAAAAAGAGATAAAAGTTTACCCGGTTGCATTCTCATGTATTTATGAGCACGAGAAATAACAAAGACTAAGCTCGGTATGCCCCCAGCTTGACTCCAGAATGATCATCAAAGGCTGGAGACATGCCCCCCAAGCTTCAATTCATTCACCAACTTTGAGGTTTTCACCAATTTCTATGCTAGATGGAGAAAAAGGATAAAGGTGGATGAAATGAAGGTTCAAGAGCGAGACCTAACGAAAGACTTGACTCGACATCTACGAGATCTGGTGAAAGACTCAACTTGAAGGGAGAGGTGATTGTTTCATTTTTTAACGAGCTTGACACAGGAAAAGAACTATGCTGAAGGTTCCGGGTTTGATCCCCAGATTGTTGTTTCATTTTTTAATGAGCTTGCTATAGAGAAGAAAACTATGCTCTGGGCCTCAGTTTCATTTTTTAATGAGCTTGCCACAGAGAAGAGAAACTATGCTCGTAACATGCCCCCAACATGAAAGCTAGTGGCCTCTGTTTCATTTTTTAACGAGCTTGCCATAGAGAAGAGAAACTATGCTCATAACATGCCCCCAGCATGAAAGCTAGTGGCCTCTATTTCATTTTTTAACGAGCTTTCCAAAGAGAAGAGAAACTATGCTCATTACCTCTATTTCATTTTTTAACGAGCTTGCCACAGAGAAGAGAAACTATGCTCGTGATGCCCCCAGCATGACAGCATGAAAGCTAGTGGCCTCTATTTCATTTTTTAATGAGCTTTCCACAGAGAAGAGAAACTATGCTCGTGGATGCTTCTTGATCATGGCTTCCAAGAGGATAATGCTCTGGAAGGATACCATGTCAAGGGACAAAAATCGGTCATGGCTTCCAAGAGATCTTCATTGGATGGAAGATAATCACTCGAGAAGGGACACATGTTGAGGTTCGTGACAGGGGTAAGGATATCGAGCTCCAATAACCCTACCGAAGAGATCACCATGTCCACTACCGAATACAAATCGTTGGAATTTGAGGTCATGGGAGACAACACCACATAATTGACATGCGGCGAGGGTGATACTGTTTGCATATAAGAACCAATTAGGGAGGTAACCCAGACGGGGCCAATGAATGAAAGTTGATCAATAGTCACAATTCTTCCATCGTGAGGGAAAGATATCACACGAAAAAGGGTGGATAGAAGAGCTTTCACAACATAGACATAATCTCGCCCAAGGAGTAAAGAGAAATCCAAGGGGTCTCAGACTACCATGACATCAATAAAGATAGTTTTCCCTCCCAAAGCTATAGGAAACTGAGGGAGGATCCCTAAAGGTTGACTAGTTCTTCTGTTAAAAGCTAACAGATTCTATGTAACCGGTGCAAGCTGTGGACAACCCAAAGCGTACCAAGCAATAGAATACAAAATACTAATGGATGCACCTTCATCTATTAGTGTTTGAGAAACGTCCCGACCACAAACCTGTACTGTAATCTGGAAAGGAACGTGGGAGGGAAGAGGAGGTCCAGTTAGCACACCCCAATCAAAAAGGATGGCTTCAATACTTGGAGGGGGTTCCATAGGAGGAGGAGGAATGCCCCCAGGCATGGTAGAGTCTGTATTAACAAGAAAAACATGGGAAGTATTGGGTTTACTCTCTAGAAGGAGGGTAGGATCGATCGATGATTGGATCGTATCGACCAATGGTGGACTTGGATAAACCACTTGGGCACTCTTCAGAGGAAGAGTGGGACTGACTAAGGAAGGGACTGGATCATTCACTTTGACATTCCTCAACGGAGGAATGGGATCGACTGATGACGAGACTGGATCGACCACTTTGGCACTATTTAGAGGAGGAGTGGGACTGACCGAGGAAGGAACTAGATCAGTCACTTTGGCATTCCTCAATGGAGGAATGGGATTGACCGATGGAGAAACTAAATCGACCACTTGAGTTTCATTCTCCAAGGGAAGAATGGGGTCGACAGGAAAAAAAGGATCTACCACTTTGGTGTCACTCTTTAATGGGGGAGTGGGATCGATCAAGGATGAAAATAGATCGACCACTTTGGGGTCACTCTTTTGATGAAGAGCGGGGCTGATCGATGATGGAACTGGATCAGCTACTTGGGTTTGTGGTGCAATCGAGGAGGAAACTAGATTGACCACCTGATCAACCGGACTGACCGGGGATGGAACCGAATTGACCAATCCATCAACCAATGATGGGTTGGAGGAAATCTTACGATAACCTTTTGGAAGTTGAAGTTTTTCCAAAAGAGAAGAAGCCTCGTCCATGCGAGGACAAAGCTGAGAGTAATGATTACCTTTACATAACATGCAAGGGAACTTGACAGTTTTCTTCTTCTTACCAACCTGAACATCACTAGTTGACAGGGTATCATCGACATGACCAACAGAGGCCAATGACATGGAAGACCACATTTCTAAGACCTGGGTAAGACCGGGGAAATCCCTCAGAAAGTGGTCACCCTTACAAAGGCTGCAAGGGAATTTGGGTTTTTGATTCTTCCTTTTAATCTTGTTGACCTCATCAACACTCCCAGTAATATTAACAGTAACTGGCTTCTTAGAGCCAACATCTGATGTTGTTGGGGTCTTGGTCCTTTTCGGGTTCTTATTCTTCTTCTCTTTCTTTTTCTTCTTCTGCTGATCAACCTGGCTACTTGCTTTAGAGCTTTCACTAGGAAAAGAAGGAGAAATGGAAGGAGACTTGATGGGCGAATAAGGTGAAAATTCGACATGAGGTTGATGTGTGGGTGGTGCATTGACATCCAAAGTATTAGGTGCAACTGAAACATTGGGAGGATTTGGGATCACCAGAGTGGGGAACAACCAAACTGGTAATCCAATAGTGAGTCCTGGAAGACTCAGTGTGGCAACATATGGAGGACCAAAGTTTCCAAATGAAGGAAAAGTATAAGGTTCCCCAGGAGAAGGGGTTACTCCATTGGTACCCCCAGGATTCGACGCCATTAACACTAACTCAACCTAAGGTCCACTAAGTAAAAGAAACAACATACGCTAATAGAATCTAAGAATCACAACCAAGCAAACATGACCTTCTTTTGATGACTGTACTAGTTGGTGATGAAATCCAATGTCACATGATCAAGTCCAGAAGGGGTGGGGATAGGGTGGAACAGTTACAATGGTGACCTGCTTAACGGACTTATGCCTTGGTGCAAGCTTCCACGCAGTAATTGTGGATTTACCATCCAAGGAGCCCGAGTGAGTTTGACCAATGTTTGCTCCAGTTACAGTGAGACTTCCCGTCACCATCACCTTGTGTAAGACCCTAAATATTATGGCCACTAAGGTTACCAATTCACAGTCAGCCCCTGGGTAGGAATAGTTGAAAGTCCGATCCGAACATACAGGCAGGGTATCAAGCCTGAAACCAACTAAAAGGATTCCACGCAATAATTGTGGATTTACCTTAAAGTGATCCCCATAATACGATCTGACCACCAAAATCAGTTAAACCACAGAGGGTTAGTCCCCATAGATCACTTGAATGTTAACACTAGGACAGGGGTACCAGGGTCTAAAAACCCCACAAATGTCAAAAAATTCCAAAAATTGGAATTCAAGCTCGACAAATATGTTGAGTGTGATAAGGTAAGGAGCCAATCATCTCATGAAACCAATCAAAAGAGGAGTAAGCTAGGTATGAAACAATCAAGGGATAGAACTAGGTCAATGAGGAGAAAATCTAAACAAGAGGTTTCGATCCGAGGCTATCTCCCCAGCATAGTTGCCAATTTCTGTTCTAGGAAAATCTCCCTGCGGACAGGTAGATCACCTCTAAGAGCTTGACCCTAACTCTAGACAAAAAATGCTTAACATGGACACTGACTTACTTTCAAATCTATCTAAACTAACACATGAGAAGGAAGGATGGCAGAAGTACCTTTTATCAACGTTTATCCCTGCACGCTCCGAGTTGCACTCCAATCCTTTGCTCCTCGCTGAGTTCTGCAGACAAACAAGATATGACCACTTCCTACTCTATTGATATTAGTTTGAAAACAGATCTATCAATTAATGATAAGTTCATGTGACATTAGACACAAACTAGAAAGAAACAGGCCAAGCGTGTCATATTGATGAGAATAATGACAACAGTACTTACAATCCTAGATGCGAATGCGACAGCTTCGTCAAGTCCTCTTCATCTAACCCTTGCCTGAAAGATCCACAACCTAGATAAAAGTAGCTTCACTGATCACTCTCCTTTGGGTGACTGTGAGTTTCCTCCAAGATCATAAGTTTCATATCTTCAGTTCTTCTCCCAATCAGCTATGTTCCAACACCACTTATGAGATCATAAGTTTGGTGTAATTCTCCATTTTGCAGTCCTCACTTATGAGATCATAAGTTTGGTATCATTCTCTAATTTGTCGTCCTCTTTCACCATTAGAAAGCTTGTTTATATAGCCTTGGAGAGGCTTTAACCACTTGAGATATCCTTGGGGAAGTTGAGGATTTTCCTCCTTCAGTTAAGGATCTGCCCTAGGATCATGGTTGGACTAGGAATTCAAATCCAACTGCCTTCCAAGAATGAAAATATGCTTCCCCCATTCATCTCAATAGCTTAACAACTTCCAAGAACAGGTAGCGCTCCCTCAAAAGGGCCATCAGAGCATTGTAGCGCTCCCTAGTAAGATTTAGGGGGCACCAACGCTCTCAAAATCTATAGTTCTCCCTCAAAAGGGCCAGGGGAGCGTTATAACTCTCCCTGATAGTGTAAGGGGGAGAAATGGCGCTCCGAGATAGTGTAAAGAGGAGCGCTCCTCTCCAAAAACTTATTTTTTGAGGTTCTTTCAGATGGCAAAAGGTATGGAAGCCTGTTGACTCATTTCTCCTCTTCCAAATCAGATGTTTGAGATGTTTCAAGTCTCCTTCTCATGTCATTATAGGCACGACATAGGCATCATGGAAGCATGCTTTCTTGCGACACTTGTGAGCAACATGCGACACTTGCGACCTTGTGAGCAAAATGCGACACTTGCGACCTTTGTAATGACGACACTTGCAACACTATCAAAGTGAGTAATTTTGACGTGTAACAACTGGTGTTGGTTTTGATTTTGATTTGATGCATCTACTCTTGTTTTGGTTCCACCATGAGTAACTATATTGATCTTTTTACCATCATCTTTAGTTTCTATGGAAATCCATTGAACAATTTTATTATTTTGATTCCTTTTGTCTTATATTTTTGTCATAAGTATAGGACAGTATTATTTAGTGTGATCTGTTGCACGAAAACACATGCATATTGTTGGTGTAATTGGACAATCCCTTACATAATTTCTAGGTTGTTGACAATTGTGGTAGGTTATTGGTCCTCTGCCTCTTCCAAATCCTCCTCTTCCACGGCCTCCTCCTCTGAATCCTCCTTTTTTTCCTTGATTGTCTATGCATGGTGTATTATAATGTGGTACTTGACTATATTGTGGTGGATTTTAGAAATGCTACACATTATTATACTATTTTTCAAGTTGTCCTTTCATTAGTTCATCATGCATCCTATAAGCATCTAAGGTCCTTTCCTTTATCATTTCGAAGGTTCGGAAATCCTTATCCCCATATCCTACAGACTTGCATAAATTGCAGAATGTACTCTTCGAAACTATTTGGTACTTTTGCATCATGGGACAATGATAAGGATCATGTCCAGGTGTTTTACATATTTCACACCAAAATCCTCCTATGGTTAATGGATTTGGCACTCCTACTACCAAGTACTACAAAAATGTTGGGGAACTCATTTTTTTGGTGTCCTTATGTTATGCATAAGGTACACCAGACAACTTCCTTCTTTTCCTTGCCTTTGTTCTAATTTAGCTTAAATGTCATATTATTAAGATCCTCTCTCAACTCTTCTATAGTTGGATCTATATGTTTATATTGATTCTCTTCCAATTGTAACGCTTATTGCAAAACCTCATCTTGAGTCTGGAACTTATATTTACTCAATTGATATTTAAAATGTGGAAAAAATGAGTTCATAAATAGTTTCTTATATTGCTTGTCTGTTATGTGATATTTCAACTTACCTTTAAATCACTTGAACTTTTGATCAATTTCCCAAATTGACTCTCTGGTATTCTGTTTGATTTCTATCATCTCATTCATATATTTATCTTTTGAACTTAGTCACTAGAACTCATTGATTAGTGCCGTCTTTACATCTCTGATGGTTGTAGGTGATTCTTGTGGACTATTTACTGTGAGGCTCGTAAACTAGTCCAGTGTGTGGTTTCTAAATGTAATTGTGAGTTGAGCCACTTTTGTATCTTCATCTATGGTTTGTTTATCTTCTGAAATATTTTCACAAATAAATAAATGTTTCTTCGGGTCCTCTGACCCTTCTCCATGAAATTTTGGTAACCGAATGGTTGGCTCTTCTCATGCCATTGTAAAGTTTGAATTACCACCTTTGTGGGGTGTAGATAACTGAATACTACTAGTTGAACTTGTACATACACTTGAATTTCCACTAGTCCCTTTTCCTACTAGAATCCTTCTACTACTAATTGTTGGTTGTCTAAAATATTATTTCTTTTCTGATGTCTTAGTGACACATGGGGTCGTGGGTTCCACAATAATTTTGATCTGGAATGGAGATCCTTATTATGCATCAGACCCTTGACCGATGTTTTTTTCTCTCATATGTTGTGCACAAGATTTCCTCAATATGATCTAAAGCACATAGATCCTCTACCTTTTCTTCATCACTTTCCAAGCCTTCCCACTCAGATACTTCCCTATTTTTCCTATTAATATTATATTGGTAGGGTATTTCGTTACACATTGTTCCCTCTTTGTCCATTATTTCCCTGATCTATTATCCATCCATCAAAATGGGGTCCATTTATTCCTTCTTCTTACCTTTATCCAAATCCTTCTCCATGTATCATATTGTCCTTAGTGTTTCCCCCAGTCTCCCCATATGCACAGAGTTATTTAGTTGTTAGACTCCATTGTCATCACTCCTTTATCATGTAGCAAAATCGTGATCGACGTATAGAGTGATATAATATACCTTCCTCTTGGACCCTTCAAAAACTCGTTCTCTACAGTAGTATATGATTTTGTAGTATCGACTGCAAACTTGGAAATGAATCCTACAATAATGTTGTCTAGCCAAAAATCAAATGTGCAAGTGAATTTATTGTTCACTTTTCGTAGTTGTGAAATATTCTTAGTATTCCATTCTACTGGTCTTATCTACTTAGCAGGGATGATTTTAAGGATGGAATTTTATTTAAAAATGTAGAAACCTTGGTGAATCTTAGTAATCCTTCATATGCCAACTATAAACTGTTTGGCGATATTTTTGTAAAAATATTCAAATTTCTAAGGATTTGATATAGTTTGTATAAAATTTTGGTGATTTTTAAGGTAAAATAATTTTATCCTATAGAATTTGGGCGAATCATTTTTAGAATAGCGAATATTTTTTTGGGAAAAACCATGGAAAATTAGCCCATCAACAAAATTTAGCCCCTAAAATCATCCCTCGACCATTAGTTGGGTGATTGCCTTTTAATCTCAGTATCCACTCCTATAGAAAATGTGGAAAATCACAGAAAAATGCGTCATGAATATCAGTAAATACATAGATTTCATGCGGTGTATACTTGGAGCTTCTATTGTCTTTCTATGCAAACTCAATCTCTTTTGTTGTCATCCATCATTTAATATCCTTTTTAGTTGGGTTCCATGATCTGAAAATCCCCTTCTAATACTTTATACTCTTTACTGTTTTTCTCAATAAGTCTCTTCCAATCTATTATTTTGGGTTCCCGCTAGCAACGAAACCATTTATTGGATGTTTCTAGGCTGACCAGGGTTCTACTTTAGGTTTCCAATAAAACACTGTGCACAGAATGCACAATGCAGTCTCACCTGAGATGGCTTATGAGTGACTATAGGACCTAGATGTCTGCAATCTTGGAAGGGAGGCTTCTAAGAGGACGAGGGACATTCTTTCTACCTCAAAACACATAAGATATATCACTCCAACACATAATTATATCCGGATCTATCATTCTATAATAAGTTCCATTCATCTAATATTTATTTTGTAGTAAATATCATGGCTATTCTATTACGTGCTACATTTTACTACTAACAAATTAATCCATTCATAACTAAACAATACCAAGAAATGACATGAACATTCGACATAGAGAAACAAAATTTATCATGGTTCATCCCCCTGGGATACATCCAAAAATATTTGGTTGTCTTCACTCTTTTATTATTCTTCATCAAGTTTATAACATTGTGCACATTACATTTGAGGCTAACAAGGTCGCACTAAGCTCCACATATTGCGACCTTTCGCTCAATTACAATGCATATCTCTATCTCAAAAAATGACTCTAAAATCATATAAACAGTTGATTCCCCCTCTATCTCAAAACATATATTTATATTACAAAAAGCGTTTAATTACCCATTATAATAATGACCAAAACCCTAACCCTCTAACACTAGGTGGATTAGGTTTTTCCACTTTCTAACTTCTTGAGCGTGACTGGTCCAAAATCCAATTGTTTTCCTTGTTGATCCACACCTTTCCTCCTTCCTTTCACTTTCCTTCTTTCCCAACACTTCTTTATCCTGTTTTCGGATGTGCGCTCCTTTTTTGGTCCATTTCCTAACTACATTCATTAATTACTATGCCTTTATCAATATTTCCTCGAATATTGTACCAAAATGGCCTGCACCAACACCAACTCATAATGAATTGTCGCCAGGCAAGCATGAGTGGGAGCCAACTCAATATGATATGCAAAGAAAATCTGAGAAAAGGATACCTAAATATGAAAAATAAAGGTGAATTTCAGCAACGACATCAGAGAGAGTAACAAATGAAAAGCGACATAACAAGAAGCAAAGAAGAATTTTGAGTAGTTGTTGTGATGGGAGGATGTTCTATGTAAGAATACATGAATGCAAGGAAAGGAATGTATATTTAACATCTATTGTAGCATATAGCACAAGAATAATGCCTTAACTATAATTAAAAATAAAATATTTTGTGGACGTATCCTAGGAGGGGGTGAACCATGGTAACTATGTGTCGAATTATGTTGTAAAATGGTTATTGATACTTGTATTGTGTTAATTCATGTATGTATGGTGTTAATTCCTACCTTCACTATGGATGAATTCTTATCTTTATTGATATTGTTGATCAATTCATGTGCAGTAACCTTAATTGTATGTTTAACTGCTAAATGATAAGAATAGAGACTGGTATGCATAAATAATTAAGTAACAAGGTTAGGTTAACTAAGATATAGAGAACAAAAGGATCGTGTAGGTATGAAAGAGTGTGACTCCCTTATTTACCTCACCGTTGCAGAATATTGGTTCCTGTATTCCCCATAAAGATACCTCGGGTGATACTTGTACTGCTTGCAGGTGATGTCAAAATGGCTGGTATCTGTAGAGTTTTTTTGGACTACTTACTTTGAACCCGGGGTCTTGAACCTTCCTTTGTCAAAAAATGGTTCCGTAACCAAGACACATAATCTAAAAGTGAAGGAATGTTTTGGAGATCGATGAGGAAAGAGATAATCGAATGGATGGAACAAAAAGAAGAATAATTTAAGAAGAAGGAGCATAAAAACACTTGCTTAAAGAATAAGCAATGGCTGCAAATGTATGTGTAGACAGACTTGCATTAGGTATTTTTCGGTGAATTTCCTAATATTTTAGCAGAGAGGCTACAAATATTTTTGCAAAAGACTGGTAGACATAGACCAGTTGTGAAAAATAACTAGACTCCTAAAATAGTGAGATGAGTGGAAGCAGTAGACAATAGGATGTCCTACACAGTGAAAATTTGGCTGCAAAATATCTTGGGAGACTATGTAATAGAATTTTCCATGCACTGTACCCAGGCTTACAGTGTTGCAGAAAGAGACTTCTTTAAAGGTCTGTGAGGAAGATTCATAAATTTGATATCTACCTGGATAAAAATGTTCTTATGTGATAAAGAAGTTATGACAATGGAGTCAGATAGCTAAAGAAATTTACACAAAGAGGGACTGAGGTTTGTTGACTAGGAGTTGATTTGAGGGTATAAAATGGGCATAGGAAAGGGAGACTGAGAATGAAAGATAAATAAGAAGGGATATCAGAAGGAGAAGATGAAATTGGAGTCCTATGCAGTGAGAGATGGTACAAGAAGTTGATACCTATGGTTAGAGAGTAGCACAGTGAGTACTAGAAGCATCACACAAACATTCAGATCATATAGGTAGATCAGACAAAGGGAGAAGAGGAAGATATCCATTTTAGTCCAGTCATAGAAGAACCAGTAATTCATGTCTTAGTTGAGTCCTAGTTCTAAACAACAAACTCCTATGTGTCACCTGAATTTGAGCCAACATTCAAAGATATTTCCAGAGCACTTGTAATAAGTAAAGGAAGACAAAGCAATAGTAGCTAGATCTGTGGTAGCGGTACAGGTAGTTAGACTAAACCAAAATCACTAGGAAGGGGTCCTACACCCAGCAACATGGCAGGACTAGACAATACACTATGGTTACCGGAGTTCAAAGTAGGGATGATTTTAAGGATGGAAATTTATTTTAAAATGTAGAAATCTTCGTGAATCTTACTAATCCTTCATATGTTAACTATAAATCCTTGGCGATATTTTTGTAAAAATGTTCAAATTTCTAAGGGTTTTATATAGTTTTTATAAATTTTTGGCGATTTTTAAGGTAAAATAATTTTATCCTATAGAATTTGGGCGAATCATTTTTAAAATAGTGAATCTTGTTTTTGGAAAAACCATGGAAAATTAGCCCATGAGTGAAATTTAGCCCCTAAAATCATCCCTGGTTCAAAGAAATTATATCTGAGGATCCATAAAAACATTTGTTCATATGTGAAACCATTTGGACTGCAAAGAATTTCCTCTATGGTGGTGCAAGTATCACGCAGATGGAAACAATGTTTAGAGGACCAGCACTAGTCTGGTACATGAAGTTCCAAAGTACTACACCACCATGTCAAACAAGAACATTATTAGAGATTACACAAGTACTGCTAAAAGAATTCAAGAAACCAAAGTATGAATCACAATACATTACTGAGCTCAAGGAGATGAAGAAATTATAGACTGAGTCAGTATGGGAGTTTGATCATAGGTTCAAATATCTGATGGGGAGGTTAACCTTTCAAATACCCAATTAGAAACATAAAGAGTGTTTCATTGCAGTCTTGTTAACTCTCATATGAAGTCCTTTAATATAGAAAAAGGTTACGTCAAAGTTTGAGGAATTGTAAGTTTTTATGAAATTGGAAGCCTCTTCAGCTAGAGACAACAGTGGAATGGTGTAGATACAAAACCAGTTAATTTCATTAACAATTCAATTGGCATAAATTTCAAATGGGAAAGAGAAATAGGAACCGATATGGTGCACCAAATGTAGGAATCAAGGTCACCAAAAAGATGAATGTCCAACCTTTGCTTAGTACTTAGCAGTTGGAGCGCCAAACCGCTACTAGGAGGAGGCTACTGTGAGATATGCAAGTGTTGGCCCTTGACTAAGTTTTGAGGATTCTTGGTTATGTCTAACCTAATTTTTGGACTTTGAAATGCTGTCAAAGGTGGAGTGCAAGACGAAGCGGATATCACGGGATCTTGGCCCCTTTTAGAGCCCTTTTTGGGATTTTGGATTATGTAATTGGTATGGGAATGTCGACCCATGGGTTCACCCATGATTAGGCCTATTTTGTATGTATAAATAGATGCTAAGGAAATGTAGTGAATAAAAATGGCTAAGTGCTAGAGTTGGATTTGTGTGATCGAGATTTGTAAGTGCTTTGGTGCATACTATGTGAGACTTGCAGAGCTAAGTGCAAGTCATTGTAAGAGACTGTAAAAGGTTGTGTGCTTAAATCTACTCAGGGAAGGAGGATATAGCCAGTTGTGCAGATCTCCTATCCTCTACGGAGTAGGGTTTTTGAGGCTCTGTGCATGTAACCTATTGAAGAAGATAATAAACAAGACAAAGATTTGGTGCACGTAGCCCCAAGGTGGGGGTGAACCACGTACAGGTTGTGTTGTTATGCTTTGTGCAATGTGTTGATGTGCTTATATGTTAATGTGCCTAGTTATTTAAGCTAGATGAATGATTTGGCGATGATTAGTGCTTAATAATATGGATGGATGTTAGATTTGACTTATATACATGTGCTTAGTGCTTGAATATGGTAGATTTGATTTGTTCCATCAAGATAAGTGTTGTTAGATGTTAGATATGGTTGAATACTGTGATGCTCTATAATTAGGGTTTAACTGCAATGTATCTAAGAACTGAATATCGATGAATGTTAACTGTTGAGTGCCTTGATTAGAATCAAAGATCTCCATCCCATCTAAGGTTGCAGACACTAGATTCCTGCAACCACCCCTACCTCTACCTCAGGTGAGAATTCATTTGCTTCACAGGTGTTGCCGAAAGGGCCAATAGTTAGGGTTTTATTGGTACTTTGTTGTAGCATTGAACCCTGGGTCTACCCCTGTGCCAACAAATGGTTCTATTTCCAGGACCTAAAATTGTGACTGTTGGGAACTGACGAAAAAGAAGATTTGTGCAAAGACCTGACCGAAAATTGTGAAAGCTCTGTGCATAGATCTGTCGCTCTAGTGCACAATATTCTACTTGAGTTTTGAAGGTCCATGCTAAATAAAGAAGTTCGATATGAAGAAAATAGTTAATATTTGAATGCTTTGTTCTCTGATAAAGGTAAGAATAGTGAAAAGTTTTAAGATCTGGAAGCTTTGTGCTCTACTGAAGATAAGATTAGTTGAAATTTTTGTTTCTAAAGTATGGATCTAGGTATGTTTGATAAGATTTATCCTAGCTTGAAAACTACGGAACTAATAGAAGAAATAAGATTTGATATGAGTAGATCTGATAAGAATAGTTAAAGATATGTTATACCTATGCATAGAGACAATGTTTGGACTAATAAATGGATGCAGGATCCTAGAAAGAATTTTTGGTAGGTTAGCTACCATGATCCTAGTGCATAGTATAGGAAAGGTTGTGGATCATTTAAGAGAAAGAGAGGATTAACCCTTTGTTACATTTGTAGAAGACTGGGACATCTGGCTAAGGAATGCCCTGGTAGAAGACCTAGTTGTCTCTATTGCAAAGCTATGGACCATGAATTATTGGATTTCCCTAGAATGATTGCTAAGGTTGAAAGGATGAATATGAGACAAGAAGACCATGATAAATATCTAGAAACTGATATTATGACAGAACCCCAAAAAGAATTAGAAAAAGTGTTTCTATAGATGAAGGAAACCCTAAATGACCACTGGCATATCATCTTATCAGAGATCTTCAAAGAAAAAGAATGCATTGAAGTAAGAATAGGAGAATTCAACATTGAATGTGTTCTGGATGAGGAAACAAAAGTGAATATCATGACAGAAAGAAATTGGGAAATTCTAGGGAAGCCTGGTATGATTCCTTCATTGGGAGGTATATGATTATTCAGATGAAATTTGATAACCCTATGTGGAAGACTTACTAGGATATATATGAGTGCTCGTGGAACTTCGACAAAGGAAGAATTTGAAGTTATTAAATTTATTAATAAAAACACTCCATTTTCTATGTTATTAGGAAAATCGTGGATTGAAAAAGATCAGGCCAGAAGGAAAGAAGAAGAAGTATTAGAAAAAAAGAAGCAAGATCTGAAAGATTTCATGACTAGGAAGATTGCACACTTGATTGAAGAACAGGAGAACTAGGCGAAGCTATTTCAAACCATAGATTTGGATGTCGAAGTTGGAAGAACATTAGAAGACCCAAAAAAGACTGAAGTACCTATTCCAGGTACAAATGAAGTAATACCCTTGATTTCTAGGAAGGAATGTCAAAAACATTAAGTTACTATGTCGAAAGAAGATAAGAATCAGAATGGAAAAAGGAATTTCGAGATGAAGCTCACTGGAAAGAAGGCTACAAAACTATGTAAGAAGAGAGATAAGATTAAAAATTTACAGAAGGTTACCAAGGGAACTTTGCAAAAGTTAAATTTGCACAATTGGAGCTTCATCAGAATATCAGAATAGAATCACATGGCACTTCGCCATGGTGAAGAAATATATCCATTGGAATACTATAATCGTTCGACCGACAGCCCAAACGGGTAGAAAGGAATTTATTGTCAGAATGTTTACCACCAGACCATTGGGACTGCACCACAATGGACAAAACTGAGTTAATGAAGGATTCTCGCCTGTTGCAAGATATTTGTTTCCGAGTTATCTATTTATCCCATCGTTCCACGCAACGAGAACACTTTTGCCAATGTTGACTATCAAAGATCGCAACATAGTTTATTTAACACATTGACCACCATGTTAGTGCCATATATCTTGTTGGATTCAACAATTACTCTTCAAACCCAAGACATTCAACCACGAGAATGCATGTCGAATGAGCTTAGCATTGCAGAGAAAATTCTCTAAGAAGTTCTTATTGACCTAATAACTGAAAGAGTAATTTCTTAAAGAATGATGTATGCAAGTATTCAATCATAATTGATGAGAGAAATACAAGAATCTTTGTCAACTGCTCAAGGATCCGGATCAACTCGACCATCAGCAGAAAAGAGAACCAAACAAAGAGACGACCTGGCAAATGCGAGCCTGATCTTGACCATATTGTCGGATTACATCCCACCTCTGGTCCGGGAAATGAGTTGAGATAGTGTGCCAAGAGAATTTGAGTACACCATGGTTACCGCATACCTTCCAAAGGGGATACACGTAGTTCGATCACAACAACATAATATTGCAGCATTGAAGTTCAGTGACTTCAAACTCAGAGATCGAAAAAACTATAGTATGCTTGCCCCGTATAAATACCTGACCCAGACAAAGGGGAAGAACTCAAAGATAATCCCTCGATCATGGATGATGAACCTCACACAGTCCACTTTGTTAAGAATCACGAAAATCCCACACTTTGGAAGGCACTAGGAAGTTAATGGCTGTGTCAAGTTATTACTTTCATGTTACCATGGTGGCTACTTATGGCTAGACCTCTGTATCACAGTCGACTCGACATTGATCCATAGGATGACAGGCTTGAGTATGCAAGGACCCGATCCATGGGAGTTTTATCCCGAAAAAGACGCAAATCGTGCACTAGCATAGAAAATCAAGGATACATATGGCGATGTCGAAAAGGGAACACGAGGCTAAAAGGTAGCCTCCATATAGAATGGTGCAGTGTGCCTCGCCTGTCAGTTAATTGCAGGAAAGTTAGTAAGGAAGAACAGACCTACACAGGTCATAGGCTTTATTATTGATCTTGCGGGAAAGTGCATAGAAGGTTTACAGATGAACTGGGTGAAGTACTTGGTGAATCAGCTGGAGCTAGACGATCATGAAGAACAGGATCAGGGCTATGAGTTCCACTTTAGCTTGCTCTTGATCCTTATCGCCTTTGTTTCCTAGGAGATGTCGAAAGGTGAGACCTTCTTGGATATTGAACTGTTTGAGTTGCTTGTTTCAAAGTTCACTACCCTTTGGTACTAGAGTGATATGAACAAACATTGGAAGTCGAACGCTATTTTTCATACCTACTACCTTCAACTGAAGAGATCCATAAAAGTAGAACCTCGCATGACTCTGAACACCTTATAGATATTCCAACCTATGATGAAGTTTTTTGCAGATTAACACTTCATCTACCTTACAATGCAAGTCGATGAACATAAGGAGAAACTTTAGTCATATTACAAGATCACTGAAGAGGATCTTGAGGATATCACTAAGGATTGGTCGACAAACCTCTTTATTCCAGTAGACCCTGTAGAGATGGTCAACCTTGACAGCCTAGAAATCACACACGATACACCCAAACCTAGCAAAATGAAGAAGACCAAAGAGGTCCAAGACCTAAGCAATGCCTCAGTAAAGACTACTTCAGTATCACCTGACCGAGGGGGTGAGGAGGAATAAATAAATGGCACAGGAGCTGAACAGAAGCAAGGTGAAGCAACACCATCAAGAGATGAGACTGATCCTTTAAAGAAGAGGAAGGTTTCTCCCCCGAAACCTTCTTCCTAAAAGAAATCGAGAGCCACAGTGACCAATATGAAGACTATTATTACTATTGATGCCTTTGACTTCATCATAGTAGCCCTCAATGATGCTTCACTAGAAATCATGGAGAAACAAGAAGCTAAGAAGGAGGAAATTTATGAAAGACTTAAGGTTGAATTCTGAGGGGTACAACAGGCCCTTCAGTCTAGCCGTGCAGTGTACACTATGCCCCTTTCATGAGGAGAACCAAAGTTGGGGGATAAGGAAACCCAACTCCACCGATTAGTTGATACGGTCAAAGATTGTCTTTGTCATGCACAATAAGAAGCAAAACAAGCTACCCAAACCTTGAAGCAAGTACAAGGAAACATTGTAGAACAATGCAGAGTTGCAGAATGAGAGAAGGTTGTTCTCTAGGCTAAGTTTGAAGTGGAAAAATCATATATGTAGCAAGCGAAAGAACAGTTGCTCGCGGAGCAGCTTGAAGTAAAAGAAGCAGTAAACAAAGCCCTCCGCTCTATGATAGGCTTAGAGCTACAAGCTGAAGCCCGAGTCATGCATCAAGTAGAGCATCTCACAGAAGTTGTCCAACAACTACAACAATGAATAACAGATTTAGAGTTCTGCATTCTACCTGACACCCCGTAGGATGTAAGGGACCAAAGGGAAGTAATTGCTTGAAGTGTAGTTGAAAGAATAAAATTCCTTGCCCTGGAATACAAGCAACTGAGTGATCGAAATGCCCAAACATATGAACAACTCACTGAGGATCTAGAATTGAAGGCACTGGAGTCACATCTCCAGGAAGTGAAGTATCAAGAAGAGACAATACATGCGCAATTGAAGCCCCTGTTAGCTGTGGAAAGAATGAAGTGATCCCAAGAGCAGCGCACCTATATAGGACGAGGCTTACCAATTGTTCACAAAAATCGAAGGCCGAGGAGTGGAACTAGAGAAAGTTGTCACTACAGCTGAATAGTGCCTCGAAGGACCTATCAATGAAGAAGTCATATAAGAGTTCACTGAATAGGAGGTCGTAGCATAGTAACAATTTGAAGCAACTAGAACCGAGCTCAAGGCTTTTGAAGCATAACTAGTCATATCAAAGTGACTCGGGACGAGTCACAGGTGAGTGTTGGGGGCCTGATGGCCCTTGACCAAGTTTTGAGGACTCTTATTCATGCTTGACCTAATTTTGGGACTTTGACATATTATCTAAGGTAGAGCACAAGATTAAGTGGATATCATGGGATCTCGGCCCCTTCTAGGGCCCTTTTTGAGATTTGGGATTATGTAACAGGTATGGGAATGTCATCCCATGGGTTCACCCATGCTTAGACCTATTTTTTATGTATAAATATATGCTAAGGAGATGTAGTGAACACAAATGGATGAGTGCTAGATTTGGATCTGTGTGATCAAGAGTTGTAAGTGCTTTGGTGCATACTATGTGAGACTTGCAGAGCTAAGTGCAATTCATTGTAAGAGATTGTAGAAGGTTTTGTGCTTAGATCTACTCAGGGAAGGAGGACCTAATGATCTGCGCGAATCTCTTGTCCTCTGCAAAGTAGAGTTTTTGAGGCTCCATGCATGTAACATATTGAATAATCTAATAAATACGACAAAGAGTTGGTGGATGTAACCCTAGGGTGGGGGTGAACCACGTACATGTTGTGCTTCTCTACTTTGTACAATGTGTTGATGTGCTTATATGTTAATGTGCCTAGTGCTTTAACCTAGATGAATGATCTATCGATTCTCAATGCTTAATAATATGGATGGATGTTAGATATGACTTATATACATGTGATTAGTGCTTGAATATACTATATCTAATCTATTCTATCATGCTAAGTGTTGTTAGATGCTAGATCTGGTTTAATACTATGATGCTCTGTAATTAGGGTTTCACTACACTGTAAATAAGAACTGAATATTGATGAACGTTGATTTTTGAGTTCCTTGATTAGAATCACAGATCTGTGTCCCAGCTAAGGTTGCAGACGCTGGAGTCCTACAACCACCCTTGCCTTTACCTTAGGTGAGACCTCATTTGCTTCCCAGCTGTTGCTGAAAGGGTCGGTAGTTAGAGTTTTGTTGGTGCACTTTTGTAGCATTGACCCCTGGGTCTACCCCTCTGCCAACAATAAGACATGGGGACATAACCCCCATGAGTTCCAACTACTATGGAAATATCAACATACCTAAAGAATCTTATTTTGTATCTTTTGAAAATCATTGGGACATGAAGATAAATATTGTTGTGCGTTTGATCTAATGAGGGAGTGCATGATAGGCATGTACAGGATTCAAGAGGAGAATGTTGTGATAGAAGGAGGAGGGAAGTATCAAGTAAATTGTGAAGGATTCGGTACAGTTCAAGTTCAAACAAACTTTAGGCGAGGAGGAAGAGACCCCATAGTATGTAATAAATATAACCAATCAGGACTCTTAGTATGGGATTTCTGGAATCCTTGCACAACATGCAATTATTGTCATGTGTTAGAACATGTGACAGAGGATTTTACACAACTTCTAGAAAAATGGTAGGCCAGAGGGAATCAAAATCAAAACCAAAACATTCAAAATATCTCAGCCAATATAAGGGACAAAGGACCCAAACTCACAGTCGTTACAAGGGAAGGAACCAAAATAGGGCTAGATGCAACCAATGGAGAGAAACAAGTTGGTAAATGCGTAAAGAAGTCAACAATAGCTATACCCAAATTCGACCCACAAGATGAAAAATAAACCTATAAAAGGATGAGGGATAAATTGTTGCGACAAGAATGGGAAGCTTCAACATTTTTTGTACCATATATGATTGATAGGCTTCCCACAGATGATTGGGCCATGACCAAAGGATCAATAGAGAAGGAAAACACTTTAGGAAATGTTTTGAAAATTTTCCTAGAGTTGGATGAAGATGAAAAGGAATTGCATACATTATGCTCTATTATCAATCAGTGCGCTCAAAGAAAAGGTAGTCCCTACTGAAAATAGATTAGTGAATCAACTACTACACAAGAAATGAACCAAAGAAGAATTCAGGTTTAGTGTGAAGATTAGAGAATACGACATAGACAATGTGATCTTATACTTAGGGTCCAATGTGAATGTGATACCTAAGAAGACATGGGAGATGATGGGGAAACCAAATTTAGCATGCTCACCCATCCAATTGAGACTAGAAAATCAATACAAAATAGTTCCTATTGAGATATTTACATGAATACCTATGAATATAGATGGAGCGCACAACGTCACAGATTTTGAAGTCATCTAGATTGTAGATGACAGTCAACCATATCCAATTTTAATGGGACTAGAATGGGCCTTTGATAACCAAGCCATTATCAACTTGAAAATGTATGATATGATATTTCAATTCAGAGATTTGAAAGTGACTACAACCTTAGACCCAAAAGAAGGAAGGAGGTACATAGAACCAATGCAAGGCGATGAAATCAATCACCTGTACAACATGACTACAAGGATGGATGATTAAGTTAACCCCACCACAGATGGAGCACTGAGTTGGTGAAGCATCAGTTCATGTACATCAAACTTGGAAGCAGGTCTGGAAAACTGACTGTAGCAGATGCATGAAGTCTCAACATGATGATGTGCGCACATGACGAGGTCATTATGTTGAATTTGAATAGAATTGTGAAACTTGACTTAGATTGACATATATAATGACAATTTTACAGACATTCAAGGAACAAGTACCAAAGAAAGAGAGGCTACTAGCACTGGAAATTGTATTGAAATCCACCCCAATAAGATTATGGGTGACACACAAAGAAAACATAGAAGACTGACAATAGTGTAGGAGACTAATCTAGATAAGATTCAATACTGAGGAGGGAGAGATAACGTAGAAGTATACCAGGAAAAGAAACCAAACAGATCATGTTGCGCACTGTGAAAAAGTATGGAAATTGGTCCCAAGGAAAGAATGAACACACAGGTTTATACATACCCTATATATTATTCCAAAGAACTGATACTTAGAATTGGAGATGCGTAGAGATACAACAAAATGGCATTACATAAATCAGAAGTTCCAGGCAACATTTATCTTTTAGAATGATTCACCCCTCATAAGTGCAACACTACAGGCGATTAAACATAAAATATTCACCAAAGTAGAATCAATGGAAGTAATATCTATATGTGGCACACATAATGCCATTATGAGGGTTCATTCATTATTGGAATGTTACAATTTGACCTAGGAGGATCAGGACGATGACGATCGTCACAACATCCAAGTACATGAAACAGAGGGAAAATGGATAATATAAGGCCCATAGATGGAATCTACAACATACGCACAACCAATCAAGACAAGAAAAGTTAATATTGGGACAAAAGAATGCCTTAAGTTTTCACAGATAGGAGACTACTGGGATGCGGAAATAGTAGAAAAGATAGAATATCTACTGCATGAATACCAATACTTATTCCCTATGAAATTCTCATATATGAAAGGGATAGCGGGTGAGCTAGGGGATATGGGGATTCCACTAAATCTAGGAGCTAAACCAGTGAAACAGAGACCATACAGGTTGAATCCAAGATATAAATAAAAATTAAAGAAGGAAATAGACTACATGCGAAAGGCAGGAGTAATCGAACCAGTCAAGGAGTTGGAATGGATAAGTCTCGTCATAGTGCAAGACAAGAAAACTAGGGGAATCATAATCTGCATCGACTTGAGGAAACTGAATGATGCGTTCCTACATGATCTATTCCCAATGCCATTCATAGATGAAGTACTTGAAAACGTAGGTGGAAAAGAATCCCATTCGTTCACAAACAATTTCTTAGGCTACCATCATATAAGAATTGCACAGGAAGATAGATACAAAGTGAAATTTGCAACCTAATGGGGAAGCTTCTAATACACATTAAT
>ML783220.1:550265-572769 GCA_009831015.1 Picea engelmannii | reverse complement strand
TGCTCGATGTGATCTTCCACTACTTGAACCTTAGATTTTTCTTTTAGATAAGAAGTGATGGAAGGAGGGTGGTATCCATAGAGTTCCATAAATGGTGTCATTTTTGTTGCAGTATGAAAGGAAGTGTTATACCACCATTCTGCAAAGGGTAGCCATTTAAACCATTGTGTTTGTTTATCAGAGACAAAGCAATGAAGGTATCCTTCCAAAAATTTGTTCACTATCTCGGTTTGTCCATCAGATTGAGGATGATAGGATGAGTTATGAGCCAATTGAGTACCCAAAAACGAAAATAATTCTATCCAAAAATGTCCAGTGAAGATGGAATCTCTGTCACTTATAATAATCTTTGGGCTACCATGTAGCTTTTGAACTGTCTCCATGAATGCGATGGCAATTGTACTAGATTTGAAGGGATGAGAGAGTTCACAAAAGTGTGTGTACTTGGTCATTGTATCAACAGTCACCATGATGACACTCTTTCCTTCAGACTTCGGTAACCCTGTGATGAAATCCATGGAAACCTCCTCCCAGCGTTGACTTGGGATGGATAATGGTTGTAAAATACCTGGGGTCTTAATTGTTTCCACCTTATTTTGTTGGAAAACCAAACATTCCGCAACAAACCTTCGAACATCAGTTTTAAGCCCATCCCAAAAAAAATCCAAGTCAACATTTCATCTACCTTACAATGCAAGTCGATGAACATAAGGAGAAACTTTAGTCGTATTACAAGATCACTGAAGAGGATCTTGAGGATATCACTAAGGATTGGTCAACAAACCTCTTTATTCCAGTAGACCCTGTAGAGATGGTCAACCTTGACAGCCTAGAAATCACACACGATACACCCAAACCTATCAAAATGAAGAAGACCAAAGAGGTCCAAGACCTAAGCAACGCCTCAGTAAAGAATACTTCAGTATCACCTGACCAAGGGGGTGAGGAGGAATAAATAAATGGCACAGGAGCTGAACAAAAGCAAGGTGAAGCAACACCGTCAAGAGATGAGACTGATCCCCTAAAGAAGAGGAAGGTTTCTCCCCCGAAACCTTCTTCCTAAAAGAAATCGAGAGCCACAGTGACCAATATGAAGACTATTATTACTATTGATGCCTTTGACTTCATCATAGTAGCCCTCAATGATGCTTCACTATAAATCATGGAGAAACAAGAAGCTAAGAAGGAGGAAATTTATGAAAGACTTAAGGTTGAATTCTGAGGGGTACAGTAGGCCCTTCAGTCTAGCCGTGCAGTGTACACTATGCCCCTTTCATGAGGAGAACCAAAGTTGGGGGATAAGGCAACCCAACTCCACCGATTAGTTGATACGGTCAAAGATTGTCTTTGTCATGCACAATAAGAAGCAAAACAAGCTACCCAAACCTTGAAGCAAGTACAAGGAAACATTGTAGAACAATGCAAAGTTGCAGAATGAGAGAAGGTTGTTCTCTAGGCTAAGTTTGAAGTGGAAAAATCATATATGTAGCAAGCGAAAGAACAGTTGCTCGCGGAGCAGCTTGAAGTAAAAGAAGCAGTAAACAAATCCCTCCGCTCTATGATAGGCTTAGAGCTACAAGTTGAAGCCCGAGTCATGCATCAAGTAGAGCATCTCGCAGAAGTTGTCCAACAACTACAACAATGAATAACAGATTTAGAGTTCTGCATTCTACCTGACACCCCGTAGGATGTAAGGGACCAAAGGGAAGTAATTGCTTGAAGTGTAGTTGAAAGAATAAAATTCCTTGCCCTGGAATACAAGCAACTGAGTGATCGAAATGCCCAAACATATGAACAACTCACTGAGGATCTAGAATTGAAGGCACTGGAGTCACATCTCCAGGAAGTGAAGTATCAAGAAGAGACAATACATGCGCAATTGAAGCCCCTGTTAGCTGTGGAAAGAATGAAGTGATCCCAAGAGCAGCGCACCTATATAGGACGAGGCTTACCAATTGTTCACAAAAATCGAAGGCCGAGGAGTGGAACTAGAGAAAGTTGTCACTACAGCTGAATAGTGCCTCGAAGGACCTATCAATGAAGAAGTCATATAAGAGTTCACTGAATAGGAGGTCGTAGCATAGTAACAATTTGAAGCAACTAGAACCGAGCTCAAGGCTTTTGAAGCATAACTAGTCATATCAAAGTGACTCGGGACGAGTCACAGGTGAGTGTTGGGGGCCTGATGGCCCTTGACCAAGTTTTGAGGACTCTTATTCATGCTTGACCTAATTTTGGGACTTTGACATATTATCTAAGGTAGAGCACAAGATTAAGTGGATATCATGGGATCTCGGCCCCTTCTAGGGCCCTTTTTGAGATTTGGGATTATGTAACAGGTATGGGAATGTCATCCCATGGGTTCACCCATGCTTAGACCTATTTTTTATGTATAAATATATGCTAAGGAGATGTAGTGAACACAAATGGATGAGTGCTAGATTTGGATCTGTGTGATCAAGAGTTGTAAGTGCTTTGGTGCATACTATGTGAGACTTGCAGAGCTAAGTGCAATTCATTGTAAGAGATTGTAGAAGGTTTTGTGCTTAGATCTACTCAGGGAAGGAGGACCTAATGATCTGCGCGAATCTCTTGTCCTCTGCAAAGTAGAGTTTTTGAGGCTCCATGCATGTAACATATTGAATAATCTAATAAATACGACAAAGAGTTGGTGGATGTAACCCTAGGGTGGGGGTGAACCACGTACATGTTGTGCTTCTCTACTTTGTACAATGTGTTGATGTGCTTATATGTTAATGTGCCTAGTGCTTTAACCTAGATGAATGATCTATCGATTCTCAATGCTTAATAATATGGATGGATGTTAGATATGACTTATATACATGTGATTAGTGCTTGAATATACTATATCTAATCTATTCTATCATGCTAAGTGTTGTTAGATGCTAGATCTGGTTTAATACTATGATGCTCTGTAATTAGGGTTTCACTACACTGTAAATAAGAACTGAATATTGATGAACGTTGATTTTTGAGTTCCTTGATTAGAATCACAGATCTGTGTCCCAGCTAAGGTTGCAGACGCTGGAGTCCTACAACCACCCTTGCCTTTACCTTAGGTGAGACCTCATTTGCTTCCCAGCTGTTGCTGAAAGGGTCGGTAGTTAGAGTTTTGTTGGTGCACTTTTGTAGCATTGACCCCTGGGTCTACCCCTCTGCCAACAATAAGACATGGGGACATAACCCCCATGAGTTCCAACTACTATGGAAATATCAACATACCTAAAGAATCTTATTTTGTATCTTTTGAAAATCATTGGGACATGAAGATAAATATTGTTGTGCGTTTGATCTAATGAGGGAGTGCATGATAGGCATGTACAGGATTCAAGAGGAGAATGTTGTGATAGAAGGAGGAGGGAAGTATCAAGTAAATTGTGAAGGATTCGGTACAGTTCAAGTTCAAACAAACTTTAGGCGAGGAGGAAGAGACCCCATAGTATGTAATAAATATAACCAATCAGGACTCTTAGTATGGGATTTCTGGAATCCTTGCACAACATGCAATTATTGTCATGTGTTAGAACATGTGACAGAGGATTTTACACAACTTCTAGAAAAATGGTAGGCCAGAGGGAATCAAAATCAAAACCAAAACATTCAAAATATCTCAGCCAATATAAGGGACAAAGGACCCAAACTCACAGTCGTTACAAGGGAAGGAACCAAAATAGGGCTAGATGCAACCAATGGAGAGAAACAAGTTGGTAAATGCGTAAAGAAGTCAACAATAGCTATACCCAAATTCGACCCACAAGATGAAAAATAAACCTATAAAAGGATGAGGGATAAATTGTTGCGACAAGAATGGGAAGCTTCAACATTTTTTGTACCATATATGATTGATAGGCTTCCCACAGATGATTGGGCCATGACCAAAGGATCAATAGAGAAGGAAAACACTTTAGGAAATGTTTTGAAAATTTTCCTAGAGTTGGATGAAGATGAAAAGGAATTGCATACATTATGCTCTATTATCAATCAGTGCGCTCAAAGAAAAGGTAGTCCCTACTGAAAATAGATTAGTGAATCAACTACTACACAAGAAATGAACCAAAGAAGAATTCAGGTTTAGTGTGAAGATTAGAGAATACGACATAGACAATGTGATCTTATACTTAGGGTCCAATGTGAATGTGATACCTAAGAAGACATGGGAGATGATGGGGAAACCAAATTTAGCATGCTCACCCATCCAATTGAGACTAGAAAATCAATACAAAATAGTTCCTATTGAGATATTTACATGAATACCTATGAATATAGATGGAGCGCACAACGTCACAGATTTTGAAGTCATCTAGATTGTAGATGACAGTCAACCATATCCAATTTTAATGGGACTAGAATGGGCCTTTGATAACCAAGCCATTATCAACTTGAAAATGTATGATATGATATTTCAATTCAGAGATTTGAAAGTGACTACAACCTTAGACCCAAAAGAAGGAAGGAGGTACATAGAACCAATGCAAGGCGATGAAATCAATCACCTGTACAACATGACTACAAGGATGGATGATTAAGTTAACCCCACCACAGATGGAGCACTGAGTTGGTGAAGCATCAGTTCATGTACATCAAACTTGGAAGCAGGTCTGGAAAACTGACTGTAGCAGATGCATGAAGTCTCAACATGATGATGTGCGCACATGACGAGGTCATTATGTTGAATTTGAATAGAATTGTGAAACTTGACTTAGATTGACATATATAATGACAATTTTACAGACATTCAAGGAACAAGTACCAAAGAAAGAGAGGCTACTAGCACTGGAAATTGTATTGAAATCCACCCCAATAAGATTATGGGTGACACACAAAGAAAACATAGAAGACTGACAATAGTGTAGGAGACTAATCTAGATAAGATTCAATACTGAGGAGGGAGAGATAACGTAGAAGTATACCAGGAAAAGAAACCAAACAGATCATGTTGCGCACTGTGAAAAAGTATGGAAATTGGTCCCAAGGAAAGAATGAACACACAGGTTTATACATACCCTATATATTATTCCAAAGAACTGATACTTAGAATTGGAGATGCGTAGAGATACAACAAAATGGCATTACATAAATCAGAAGTTCCAGGCAACATTTATCTTTTAGAATGATTCACCCCTCATAAGTGCAACACTACAGGCGATTAAACATAAAATATTCACCAAAGTAGAATCAATGGAAGTAATATCTATATGTGGCACACATAATGCCATTATGAGGGTTCATTCATTATTGGAATGTTACAATTTGACCTAGGAGGATCAGGACGATGACGATCGTCACAACATCCAAGTACATGAAACAGAGGGAAAATGGATAATATAAGGCCCATAGATGGAATCTACAACATACGCACAACCAATCAAGACAAGAAAAGTTAATATTGGGACAAAAGAATGCCTTAAGTTTTCACAGATAGGAGACTACTGGGATGCGGAAATAGTAGAAAAGATAGAATATCTACTGCATGAATACCAATACTTATTCCCTATGAAATTCTCATATATGAAAGGGATAGCGGGTGAGCTAGGGGATATGGGGATTCCACTAAATCTAGGAGCTAAACCAGTGAAACAGAGACCATACAGGTTGAATCCAAGATATAAATAAAAATTAAAGAAGGAAATAGACTACATGCGAAAGGCAGGAGTAATCGAACCAGTCAAGGAGTTGGAATGGATAAGTCTCGTCATAGTGCAAGACAAGAAAACTAGGGGAATCATAATCTGCATCGACTTGAGGAAACTGAATGATGCGTTCCTACATGATCTATTCCCAATGCCATTCATAGATGAAGTACTTGAAAACGTAGGTGGAAAAGAATCCCATTCGTTCACAAACAATTTCTTAGGCTACCATCATATAAGAATTGCACAGGAAGATAGATACAAAGTGAAATTTGCAACCTAATGGGGAAGCTTCTAATACACATTAATGTTGTTTGGGTTAAAGAATGCCCTTGTGGTTTTTCCCAAAGAATTTGCTTCAGTGTTTAAGGAGTTTATTCACAAGTTTCTCAAAGTATACTTGGATAACTAGACTGTATTTATCCTGTTACAAGATCATGTCAAATTTCTAATATTGATGTTGGATAAGTGTAGACAACATCAAATATCCTTAAACCTAAAGAACTATTATTTTTTCACACCATTTGGAATATTATTGGGACATGTCATATGCAAATAAGGCTTGATGGTTGATCCCACAAAGATTGTTGTTATTCTAGACTTACAACCACCCACATTCATCAAGCAGTTGCATGCAACATTGGTTCATAGCAGGTATTACAGGAAGTTTATCAAAGGATACACACAAATTACAGCCCCAATGGAAAAATTGTTGAAAAAAGATGCAAAGTTCTAATGGAATGATGATTGCCAGAAAGGACTCAACACACTGAAACAAAAGTTAGTAATTGTGTCGATATTAATTTTCCCCAGCTGGAACAAGGACTTTCATGTACACGTGGATGCATCATCGATGGCATTGGGTGTGATCTTATCACAACCAGGTGACGGTGACATAGACCACCCAATTTCTTTTGAAAGTAGGAAACTATCAACAACGAAGAAAAATTACACCACAACAGAATGTGAGGGATTGGCTATGGTCTACGCACTACAGAAGTTTCGACACTACATACTAGTATCATGCTTTAAGATGTACAGATATCAGTCTACACTGAGATATTTGGTCAACAAGCCAGTGTTGGGGGGGAGGATTTGCAGATGGATCCTATTTTTCCAGGAGTATGAGTTCAATGTAGTAGTAAAACCAGGTAAAATAATGCAGTACCAGACCACTTGTCACACATTCTATCAGGAGAAGAGGCAGAAAACCTAGACGATAGCTTTCAATACAAAAATTATTCTCCGTTAAGATGGTCGATGATTATTATACATATATTATACAATTTCTCAGTATAGGAATGGCCCCCTCAAACATGACAATGACGTAGAAAAAGAAGTTGATAGTAAAGGTTCTATACTATAAAATCATTGTAGGAATCTTATATAAACTAGGCGTAGGTGGAATACTATGACATTGTGTAATTGAACACGAAATACCAACTATACTGGAAGAAATGCACGACGATATAGTAGGAGGAAATTATGCAGGGAAAACTACTATGCATAAGGTCTTATGCGTAGTTTTATGGTGTCCTACACCACATGGATGCAAAGGAATATTGTAATACATACGATGTTTTTCAAAGGGTTGGAAAAACCTCCAGAAGAGATGACATGCCATTGAACCCACAAGTTATATTACAAGATTTTGATAAGTGGGGTATCGACTTCATTAGACCAATTAACCCACTGGTAAGAATATCAATGGCGAGGTACATCATTAAAACAACAAAATATCTAACTCAATGGGCGGAAACCATGCCAGTCATGGTTTGCAGCGCAAAAACTATTGCAAACTTTTTGTTTGAAAACATAGTAACTTGATTTAGATGTCCTAGAACATTGATGAGTGATAAAGGAACACACTTTATCAATAAAACCATAGTATCCTTGACCTAAGAATTCCAAATCCATCACAAGAAGAGCATGTCGTACCACCCACAGGCTAATGGCATAGTGGAAGCATTCAACAAAGTCCTAGAGAATGAAATCACAAAAATCAACAACGTGGGAAGAGATGATTCGGACTTACGAATCCCTATGGTATTATGGGAAAAAATCAAAACCAACAAGAAATTAATAGGACAAACACCTTTTAGGTTGATCTATGGACAGGAGGAAGTAATGCCGATGGAATTTATTATACCAAGCCTGTGTGTTGCAGTTATCATAGATCTATCAAATTCAGGCGCAATACAAGAACACCTCTCACAACTGGTACAGCTTGAGGAGGATAGATTTTCCACATGGTTCCATTAATAAATGAAAAAATCAAGGGAAAAATCATGGCATGATAGACACATTAAATCGAAAAAAATTCCAAGTATGTGACTTGGTACTACTATATGATAGCAAGTTTATGCAACACCCAAGGAAGTTCTACATGCACTGGCTAGGACCATATGTGATCTAGGAGGTGACAGAGGCAGGTGTTGTGCAGGTGGAAACACTTAATGGAGTAGCTCTAAAAGGAAGGGTGAATGGAAGTAAACTAAAACTCTACCAAGAGGTTTGACATGCAACATAATAGGAAGAACTGCACAAGAGAAAAAAATAAGTGTATACAAAATGACAATGTAAACATCGCAAGGAAGGGAAAATGTGCTAACCAAGGAAACCCGACACAAAAGTGATCAAGTATGCAGTAGTAATTTCACTATTCCATACAAAGAGATACTTTTCAAGTATGAAAAATGAATGACATGACAGTTACAAGTGGATAAGGACAAGTCATAAAAATAATGGTTATATAAGGAAGTACTAGAAGTACCAATGGTTGTATAAGCCATGATAGAAGAACAAGTCAGAAAGATTAGTGAGATCATTAAAGGAATTTGAAGGAAGTTCACAGAGATAGAGTCACACCCAACACCTAGTACACCACCGGAAGAAATAATGTAAAAGGAAAGGAATGCGCAGATAGCGGTGGTGAAGATTAAAATCTTGGAACATGAGTTTATAAATATATGTGACAAAGGCACATGCATGTATATAGAGATGAAAAACACCCCAGAGCTGCAAGCGATGGATGAGAAAATAAGGTTTGTGAAGGAACATGTGATTCAAGATACAGAATGCACAAATACTCTCCCACCAAATGAAACAATGACAACACTCCTAGCTAACATGAAACTATACCATGTGGTGGAACAACTAAAGGAAGAGCAGTGAAATATTACATGGGAGTTGTAACCATGATAGGACAAGGAACTCAGGGTACTAGAAGAACTAGCTACTACACAAACTAGCACAAAATTAGTAGCAAAAGACACTGAGACAAAATTAAATATCTTGACAGCGTAGAAAATGGAGCAAATTGTGAACAAGGAAGCTAAAATAACAACAGTAATACAAAAAACAAAGGAGATCCTCCAAAAATTCATTAAGTCATGGAAGATCCTGACATAATAGGTCTAAGTGGCTCGGGACGAGCCATAGGTGAGTGTTGGGGACCTATTGGGAAGACGGGTTGGATAGAGAATAACGAGAATAAACGAGGCACAAATAGAAGGTGCAATATCAAGAAGATCAAGAATATAAAGAAATAAGATAGAGGAAAGAGGAGAAGATGGGGGACAAGAAGAAATATCTAGCACAAAATATGGGAAAACTAGTCAAGCATGAGTTGTATCCAGCTCATAATGAGGTGTTTCCAACCAAGAATGAGTGGGAGACAACTCATTATGAGCTAGCAAGAAAACATAAGAAAACAATACCTAAATATTAAAAAGAAAGGAGAAGTTCAGCAGCGACAATAGAGAGAGTAGTGGAAGAGAAGCGACAGAAGATGAAGCAGAGAAGAATTTTGAGTAGTTTTTGTGATTGGAGGGTGTTATGTGTAAGAATCCATGAATATAAGAAGAGTAATTTATAATGAACATCTATTGTAGCACAAAGCAAGAGAAAAATTCCTTAACTAGAATAAAGAAGCAAATATTTTGTGGGCATATCCCAGGAGGGAGTGAACCACAGTAAATCTCTGTCAAATTATGTTGTCGAATGGTTATTGATACTTGTATTGTGTTAATTAAAATATGTATGGTGTTAATTCCTACCTTCACTATGGATGAATTCTTATCTTTATTGATATTGTTGATAGATTCATGTGCAATAACCTTAATTGTATATTTAACTACTAAATGATAATAATAGAGATTGATATGCATAAATAATTAAGTAATGAGGTCAGGTTAACTAGGATCTAGTGCATGAAAAGATATTGTAGGTATGACAAAGAATGCCTCCCTTCTTTCCCTCATCACTTAGGAATCTTGGTTTCTACAATCCCCATAAAGATACCTCGAGTGAGACTTCTCCTGCTTGCAAGTGATGCCAAAAGGATTGATATCTGTAGGGTTTTGTTGGACTACTTACTTTGATCCCGGACCTTGAACCTTCTTATGCACCCACGCCAATAGTATATATGTATGTATGTATGTATGTATGTATATCTTAACCTACCTAACGTTTCATTTTTCAGTATCATTTTTCCAGGTTTCTTCTTTTCGAGACTCATCTTCTACTACATATTTCTTTGTTTTCATTTCCACAGCCATGCTACAAACATTTATGTAGCTATCTCACAGCCATTCTAAAAATATTTTTCACAATACATGGACTCCTATAGATTTGCTGCAAATGGATACCTTCTTATTCACTACAAAATTTCCATGACCACATTGTGAAAACTTTCACCAGCCATGAGGCAGGAACTTCCTGTAGCCACACTATGGGAATTTCTTGTAGCCACGTTGTAGGAACTTCCTACAGCCACACTATGGGAATGTCCTACAATCCTGTTTTCAACCATTATTCTCTTGTTCACTGTACACCACTCTTATGCTTAACCATGGGACACATTTATATGTTTCTACTATTTGTATTATCACTTTCTACAAGATCTCTTCCTACAAATTTTCTATGGGATGTTCATGTAGACTTCCTATGGGATCCTTTTTCATATCAATCACTGATCTTCTTTCTATAGATCTACTATGAGATATTTTCCCACCAAGACAAAGGTTCATCACATTTAATTTCAAAATAATTCTCTACCCATGGTGATCAAACCTCTGCTATCATGTTTTTGCATTGCCTTCACACCCTTATGCGTTTCATGCGATGGGAATCTTCTACCAACTATATTACTAGTACTTGCAATGCCATTCCCATCATTTTTTTTATCATTTTCCATCACTCCCAATGCCCCTCCTACTCCATTATACCATATTAAAGGATCTTCCTTCCTATCTTATACTTATTTGAACAACTTTAGTATCCTATTACAAGTTCTACACAAGTTCTACAGAGACTTCATCTTTCTATATGTACCCTGCATATTTGACTACAGGATTCTTCCACAGAATTTCTATGGGATTTTCTTGCAGATTGATCTCGAGACTTTTCCTCCATCCACTAAGTGTTATTTCTCTAATCAACATAGACAATCATTACACATCCCAAAGTACCTCCATAACGATAATAATTATACCCCCTCTTATCATCACCATCAAACTACTAGCCATATTACATAACCTACCTTAACATGTTGCTAGTCTTTCCGACATCACTACCATCATTTGTGACATCCCTTATCATCCCCATTACCCTATTATAAGAATTTAATATGAAACCACCATAGAATATTCCACTCCTATACATTTCATATTCCTATTATCATTTTTTTTTGGTAGGATCTCTCATATCATTCTCCAAATAAATAACATTGCTCAATAGCTCTCTATGGTATCTACTCAAAGCTCTGCATAGACTTAAAGCAACAACATCTCCACCAACATTCATTGTACGGGTAATAATTTTGGTATCTACTCTTTCTAATGCCTATAGTCACAAGAATGATAAACAATAGACTAATAATACCTTGCTTACCTTGTCCAAGGGATGACAACACCTCCAATTGGGGGGAGCACCGCTATATTTAGCATGTTGCCATATTTAGTAGGACCTTGGCCAAATCTAGCAAGAAGTCCGCATGAATCCATAGAACGAGTGGAATTCATGGCCATGAAAATATATAAAGAAGCAATAATTAAGGAAATCTTGCCACTAAATACAAAACCACCAATCATAATGATTTCTCTCTCCCTATAATGAGTGACATTATTGTAGTCATGATTATCCATAATGTTGCCTTTTGGAAAAATAATTCCCAATTATTAAGTCTTATTGAGTAAATTACCAAAAATGATTTTTTAGTTGTATCCTTTGTGTCCACAGCAAGACCCTGCCCCATTATCCTCTATTGATACAGTGCATCTAGTTCGCCATGGGATGGCTGCCCATCTGTAGTGAACTAGTCAATGTGGGAATTATTACTTGACATCCAAAAGTAACAAATATTTTTGAAGAAGTTGGATGGATGGATTACCTTGAAAAATTAATAAATGGGATAGGATTGTCTCCATGGAGTTCATTAAATATTACAAGAAGAAAGAAACATAGGTTAGAGGAATAAAGATATAGGTTGATGAGAAAAAAATTTCTAGAGTGGCTAGCTTGCCATAAATCAAGGATTGATGGTTTGAAAGGATGACCTCCGCGAAAATGGATTGTGTTGAATTCCTAGAGAAAGATGAAGTTATGCAGGGGAATGATAAAGGAACAAAGAGGGTGTCCTTATCTCAACCCTAGGAAAAGGTGGCCTTGAGAATTTAGAAATTAATCTCATGTGAAGGCACGTATAACATGGTTTTCGGGTATCATTTTAAGTTGATGAGCCATCCGAGCCATCGAAACAATTCATCAATATTCCATACTTTATGCTTAAATCACTAGAAATGATCATAGTAGAATAGTTAAAGAATCTATGAACCCTTAAACTAGCCTCACTCATGATTGATCGATTTAGTTTATTCTTGAAGATGCTTTGACAGAGGCAGGACAAAGTTAGGTTTCCTTTGTATGATTGTCATAATCCCAAGAAATGGTGAAGATAGAAAAAATGGTAGAATTTTTGGAAGTTTATATGAGTATTGGAGAAGAAGGTGATGGCACGATACTTAGGACCCCAAAAAAGAATAGAACTAACAAGTTCTTCATGAACCCATAGAAAACTCTTTTGGAGGGATGCTCCAAAACCCTCCAAGCAACCAAGGATGTGGTTAGAAGTATCAAAGAAAAGGAGAAATGAGTAGTTGATTAATGTGTTGGAAGAAGAAAACCTGGAGGAAATGGTGGAACCAATAGAATTTTTCCATAAATAGACGAGGAAGACACACTCGAGGCATAAAATCAACACACAGAAAACTCGTTCAAACCAAGAACAACCACTACTCATGAAACCCTTAATGGAGGAGCCAAGAAACTAGAGGCCAGCAAGAGAAAGAAGGGAAAAGTTATTTCGATGGGTAAATTCCAACCCTTGTTCTTGAATGAATATTTGAAAAGACAAAAGATATTGAGAAAAATCACAGGAATTTAAAGAAGCCATATGCAACTTTATATGAGGAGTTAAAAATTACATAAGAAAAAATGAGTAATTATCAAGCCCAACAAGGATTGGACACACTAATCTAGGCCATTGAAGAGACTCGGCATACGGAAGAAGATCAGAAATTATCCCCAACATCTATTGAAGGAAATAAAATTCAAATCTATGAAGAAATGGGAATTGAGAAAGAAGTCGAAGAGGAAGAAGAGGAAATGGATAAAGTAGTGTCAAAAAAAGATAATTATGTAAGTTAGAAGGCAATAATTAGTACTAGATGGATCGAGGGAAACTTTTAGTGTCTATATATCACCTATGGGATAATTTTCCATTCTTTTTACATTTTATAGTTTTCATATTAGGGACTAGTAAGATTTGTAGGTTTCTACATTTTAAAATAAATTCTCATCCTAAAACTTATCCATGGATGGAGCAAAGCCTAACCCAATGGTGAAAGAAGAAGGAAATGAACCTAATGAAGGTGAACGAGAGGAAATAGAGTACGAGAAGAGTGCGAAGGTTGAAATAAAAGAGGAAGATGAAATAGAGGTAACAGTAGTTGAGAGGAACCAAAAAGAAATTTGTTTGATTTAGTGAAGATCATCTGATTAGAGTTATATGTTTCCAAGTGGAAGGAATGAGTGGAATGTATTGAAGAATAATTTTTCTCTTTGAAGGAGGAGAAGAAGGAAGAATCTTTCCCAGGGGAGGTTGATAATATTTATGGAAGAAGTTGAATTGGCTATATAGAAGATCACTATGGAAGTGTAGTAGTTGAAGGGAGACAAGAAATGCTTGTGTTTCTTAGCACAAAAGTTAATATATCATCGTCCACCCTCACTTGTCTATTTAGTTTATTTGAAGGAGGAATTGACTTCATTTCGAATCAAATCCATCATTGTAGGAAACACTAATATCATCATGCTTCCGGAACAATTTGCAACTTCTTTTCATAACAACAACAAGGAGGATCATCGTGTTTTATGTGACTGGTACCTCCATAATTTGATCATGATTGACGTTAATGACTAGGATCATAGTCAAGTGGTGGTAGATGTTGAATTGTGGTCATTCATATTTTTTCTATGTAATAAAATAAAATGGAGTGATGCACTCTCTAATGAAGGACATTTGGATTGGAATAATGAGTTGTGGATCAGGGATTCCCTGAATCCATCAAAAGTTCTTATAGAGAAAGTTGGGATACTACAACATCAATTATTCATTTCATCATTCCATAAAGTACAAAATGTGGCCATACAACACTGTGAGTGATGGGTAACCCTTAACAAGATAGAATCCCTCTTATGCCACAAAAGGAGGGTTTGATCCCTCTCAGAAGATATACAAGTGAAGTGTTAAGAACCAAATATCAATATAGCATAGAAAAACCTCAGAATAAGTACTCAAGGCCTTGAAAAAGATATAATTTCAGATAATAATCCTCTTCGAGGGGGCAACCTCCTTTTACCCCACATAAATCTTCAAGTACAAGATGATTCAAAATGAAAATGTCTCATTGGTATATATAAAAGACTAGGAGGTATAATTACAACTAATGGAATAAAGACGACATAAATAAAATAGCATTACTAATGTAATATGCCCTAGTTAAGGGGTAGTGAGCCAATATTAGGGCTTAACATGTCCCTCCCCTTGAGAGAAGTGTTGTCCGCAATTCTTGAGTAGCTTTGGATGCTTCTGTATAAAAGTCTCATCTTCCCAAGTGGAATCTTCAGCTGGTAGTTTCCTCCATTTAATGAGATACTCTGAAATGGATATATTCCTCAATTAGAAAATTCTTGTGTCAGTGATGGCTTCAGGCTCCAATATGATTTTTCCTTCCTTGTCAAGTTCTGGAAATATAGTTTGAACTAGGATCTTGTCACCTATAACCTTCTTTAAGCATGAAACATGGAAAACTGAGTGTACATGTGAAAATGAGGGCAACTCCAATTTGTATGCCATAGTACCAAGCTTTTGCAACACCTTACAAGGGCCATAGTACTTTGGTGATAATTTATTATCCTTCTTGGCTTGCTTGAGGGACATCTATTTGTATGGTTGTAATCATAAAAACACCCAATCCCCTACTTCAAAACTTCTTTCACTACGATGTTGATATTCTTCTTGTTTCATGTGATTCTATGTCATGGTCAGGTTGTCCTTTAAGATTTGGAGAACTTGTTGTTGATGCTCGATGTGATCTTCCACTACTTGAACCTTAGATTTTTCTTTTAGATAAGAAGTGATGGAAGGAGGGTGGTATCCATAGAGTTCCATAAATGGTGTCATTTTTGTTGCAGTATGAAAGGAAGTGTTATACCACCATTCTGCAAAGGGTAGCCATTTAAACCATTGTGTTTGTTTATCAGAGACAAAGCAATGAAGGTATCCTTCCAAAAATTTGTTCACTATCTCGGTTTGTCCATCAGATTGAGGATGATAGGATGAGTTATGAGCCAATTGAGTACCCAAAAACGAAAATAATTCTATCCAAAAATGTCCAGTGAAGATGGAATCTCTGTCACTTATAATAATCTTTGGGCTACCATGTAGCTTTTGAACTGTCTCCATGAATGCGATGGCAATTGTACTAGATTTGAAGGGATGAGAGAGTTCACAAAAGTGTGTGTACTTGGTCATTGTATCAACAGTCACCATGATGACACTCTTTCCTTCAGACTTCGGTAACCCTGTGATGAAATCCATGGAAACCTCCTCCCAGCGGTGACTTGGGATGGCTAATGGTTGTAAAATACCTGGGGTCTTAATTGTTTCCACCTTATTTTGTTGGAAAACCAAACATTCCGCAACAAACCTTCGAACATCAGTTTTAAGTCCATCCCAAAAAAAATCCTTCTTGACCCTATGGTAAGTTTTGAAAAATCCTAAGTGCCCTCCTACCGGAGAGGTGTGTAATTCCAATAGTACCTTTTGTTTGAGTTGGGAGTTCTTACATAAATATAAGTGATATTTGTACCATAGTGAATCATTTTTCCCTCTAAATGTATTTGATGCACTGGAATCCTGCTGCAACCTTTGAATGAGAGTCCACAGTTTTTCGTCATTCTTCCATTCATCCCCTGCTTCTATTATCCAATCGGGTTGGATGATCGAGATATCACAGAGAAAGGCCTCAATATCTTCATCCTTTCTTGAGAGTGCATCTCCACAACATTTTTCTTCCCCTTTTTATAGATGATTTCAAAATCATAACCCAATATCTTGGTTACCCATTTTTGTTGTTCTTCTGAAGATAGTCTTTGTTCCAAGAAGTATTTAAGACTATCATGATATTTTTTTACCTTGAAGTGCATACCTATTAGGTAAGGATGCCATTTCTTTAATGCATGTAGTATTGCCATCATTTCCTTCTCATAAATGGGTTTTTGTAAGTCCTTTCCCTTGAGTGGTCGAATTTCAAAATCCAGGGGCCTTCCTTCTTGCATTAGGACAACACCAATTCCATTTCCTGAGGCATCATAGTCCACAATAATTTTTTTGTGAAGTCTGGAGTGGTCATGACAGGAGCTTTTCACATCACCTCTTTAAGTTGTTCAAAATCTTTAGTTGCCTCTGGAGTCCATGAAAATGCGTCCTTCTTAGTTAGTGTTGTTAAAGGTGTTGCTATTCTTCCATAGTGCCAAACAAACTTGCGGTAGTAACCTGTCAAACCCAAAAATGCTCTAAGATTATTTAATGTTTTTGGAATCAGCCAATCCATCACGGCCTTAATCTTGGTAGGGTCTACCTTGAAACCTTCATGAGATACAATATGACCCAGATACTCTACCTCCTTCACTCCAAAGAAACATTTGGATGGTTAGTCATATAGTTGTTGCTCCTTTAGTAGTTGTAGCACCTTGTCAACATGTCGCACATGATCCTCCCAAGACTTGCTATATATTAATATATCATCAAAAAATACTAACACAAATTTTCGAAGGAAGGGCATGGAAATGGAATTCATCAACCCTTGGAATGTGGAAGGTGCATTTGTAAGGCCAAAAGGCATGACCAAAAATTCATAATGGCCTTCATGAGTTCGGAATGTTGTTTTTGGGATATCTTCTTCCTTCACTCTAATCTAATGATACCCTAAACAAAGATCCAAATTTGTGAAATAGATTGTGTTAGGACCACACTATGCACCTTTTTGCCTATACTTTTTGCCATTATTATACCCTTCATCACTTGTATTTAGATTCATAATATCACTTCATCTAATCATTCCAAGGTATACAACGTCCTCTCTCATTAGTATATTCTTAATCTGTTTTGCATAATATTTTACATCACTTTTGTACTTAACCATTGATTAGAAATGCATAAGTGTCCAAAACTGCAGATTTGCATTCAAGGCCTATTACTGAAACACAGAACCAATGCTGAAACACAGAGCTGCTACACAGTCCGAGGTCATAGATGCTGAAACACAAGGCTGCTACACAGTCCGAGGTCGCAGATGCTGAAACACAGAGCTGCTACATAGTCCGAGGTCGTAACATGCTGAAACACAGAAGAAACTGCCAGAACCGATGATGCTGAAACACAAGGAAGCCGCCACAGTCAGCAGTCAACACAGTCAGAGCGCAATTCACATGGCTGAAACAGTCCACGAATTGCGATGCTGAAATAGCATCAGCAACGATGAGAAGAAGATGTTACACCAATTGTAACAGGAATACCTCGTTCAGTTCTTGTAATAGCATTCGGTTGCGTGAAACCAGGACATCCTATGATGATTTAGAAAGAAGATCCGATCTAGGATAGGATTCAGATATGTATTGTAATGATTGTATCGAAGGGATTTCCTCTTTAAATCAGAGGAAATCACCATTCGAGGAATCGAAGTTTTGACATTGAAGCAACTCCAGAGAAGTGGGACGTGTTCTATTCTTTCAATTTGTAATGTGATATTTCGACAGATGAATATAAGACTGCTTTGATCATTCGTCTCTAAGATTTCCCATTTCAGGGGAATCTTGTGAGAAGGGAGGGCCCACCTTCATCACAAGATTCACCCATTAGTTAGAAGTGTGTTAGTATAATTTATGTTTATGCTTTGTTTAACTGTCGTTTGTTGAAACACTGTTTAATGGATTTCGCTTTGCTGAAACACTATTGACTCTGTCTTAGTTTATTGAATGAAATTTGTAATTCTTTTTATCAGCAATCTTGTGTGATGATTTTATGCTAGCAGAGATTTGATCAAGGGTTCCTGCTCAGACAGAAAGGAACCAAAACATCATACCCTCTGTAGGATTCGTTTACTGCTGCAAGTGTGCTAGCTAGAGGTTCGGTAAAAGGTTCCTGCTCAAACAGGAAGGAATCCAATTACCTCGACTTCTGTAGATTTCATTTACCTCAGCAAGTGTGCTAGCCAGAGATTTGGTTAAAGGGTTCCTACTCAGACAGGAAGGAATCACAACACCTTGTCCTCTGTAGATTCCATTTCCTTCAGCAAGTGTGCTAGCCAGGGATTCGGTTAGAGGGTTCCTACTCAGATAGGAAGGAATCACAACACCTTGTCTTCTGTAGATTTCCTTTACCTCTGCAAGTGTGTGAACCAGGGATTGGGTTAAGGGTTTCTACTTAGAAAGGAAAGAACCAAAACATCCTGTCCTCTAGAAATTTTCATTAGTATTAGCCAGAAACTGGGTTAGGGATCTCTGCTCAGAAAGGAAGGGATAAAACTACTTTGTTCTCTATAAACCTCAACCTCACAAGTGTGCTAAGACAGAAGTAAGGCTCAAGGCTCCTGTTTAGAAAGAAAGAAACTCGATGGCTTTGTTTTCTGTTAAGATAGAGTTAATTGTTTTCTGCATTGTTGTTTTCATGAAGGAGTGTTAATGCTGAAGTCTCTGTTTGAGAGTAAGGGTCATGTTCTCTGATTGCAGAATAGTTGTTCTTTCCCATTGCAAGTGTTATTTTAAATGTAATCCAGGATTCTTAAATTGATCTTTAAATTTTTCCAATAGGGAAGTTACTTTCTTGTGATTTAATACAGAACTTCAGTTTATTTGAACAAGTGAGATTAGTATTAGTTTCCTTACTACAATACTAAGCTGCTTTTGGAATTGAGCATATATAGTGCGTGGCTCTCTTTGAAATAAAAGACTTCCCTAGGTTGATAATTTATGTTTCACTTGGTTGTTTGAAATCAATTAAGCAATTATAGTGACCAACATTTTGGCACCATTGCCGGGGAAGATAGCTATAGATTTCAAAAGCACTTGTGATTTCTTTTCTTTAGATTAAAAGAATGCATGAAAGACCCCAAAAACCCCAAAGACACTAACCCTATAGGTGGCAAGGGAAAAGGAAAATGAGGAAGAAAGACCTTCATTGACGACATTGCATCCAAGTCTGAATCTGCTGCTCAACGACCAAACCTTCAAAAACAGAATTCCCACCCTTCATTTCGAGCAATTTTCGGAACAGGGAAAGAAGTTTGGAGTCCGGAGACAGTCCAGAAGCTAGTAGGAGACATTGAGGACAGGGCAAGTGCAGCAAGAGAACAGACAGAGGGAAACATGGATGAGTATTTGCATCATGAAGAAAGGGAAGATCCTGAAAGAGAGGTAAAAGATGAAAATTCTTTTTCTACATTAGGATTTCCTATTGGTGATCTCCCTACAGGAGTAGCCCCCATGAAAAACATCCCACTCTCAGCATTGCCAAATTTTCATGGGTTATCTTCAGAAGATCCTGATGAGTTTCTGTTTGAATTTGATATATTATGTAGAAGTTATGATTATGTTTCTAATTCTCAGAAACTAAAGTTATTTCCAACAACACTAAAGGTGAATGCGCTAAGATGGTTTATGAGCCTTGGAGGCCATGTCATCACAAATTGGGACCAAATGAAGTAGAAATTTCTGAACAAGTACCAGGACTACTGCAGAACGAGAGAAAAGAAGGAGGAGATATTTAAAATGATGCAGAAAGAAGACGAGAATCTAGAAGACTTTGTAGAGAGGCTTCAATACAATCTACAAAGATCTAGTCACCCCAATGTAAGTAAGGATATCCTCAAAACTATTTTATTAAAAGGGGTAAGGGATGACTCTCTAGATATGCTGAACATGCTTGGGAAAGGGGATATATCCAAGGAATCATATGATGAGATTGTCAATTTATGCAAAAGATGTTCAAGGGGAGCTTCAAGAAACAGATCGAACAACAGGGACACCACATTTTCTAGAGTCCAAAAATCAGCCAGCGGGGGAGCAACAAGAGAAGAGATAGGGAATCTACTAGAAGATTTCAAAACTGAAATGTTAAGCTCCTTTGCCTCACAAATGGATACCCTGCAGATTAAGAAAAAGCAAGCAGAAGTAGAAGCATCCCTGTCTATCTTTTGCCCTCAATGTAGAGATAAGCACCCAAAAAGAGAATGTCCATTAGACAGGAAGCCAATCTGCACTATCTTTGACAAAGATCATGATACCCAGAATTGTCCATCTTTACCAGGGATTAAGGCAGCGTTACAACCAACGGATGAGGAAGCTGAAGCTGTCTACCTAATGACTCAAAGGAGGCAATGGCAACCGCGAGCACAAGGTATGAATTCTAACATGCCATTTGTATCTCCTAATCGTTGGAATAATTATTCTGCATTCAATCAAATGAATTACCCCCCCTTCAACCAAATGCAATACAGTAACCAAATGAACTATCCATCCATGCAGCAAACTTACCCACCCATGCAGAAAACTTACCCACCCATGCAGCAAAATAACCCACCCTTTGTTGATCCCTCAACATGGACCCCTTGGCCTCCACAACAACAATAGCCATATCAGAATCAGTGGAATCAAAGTTGGAGAGGACAACAACATGCCTTTCAAAATAAATTGCCTCCATTCTCATAGCCACCCTCCTTACCAGCAGGTACTCCTCCAAATAACCAAACGATGAGACCCCAGCTACCTGTGCAACCTAACCCCAACCCGAATAATAAAGCTGTACAGTGCATTGACATTTACAATCATCCCACACTTTCCCTCCTCCCTGCACAATGCAATGATATACATCTTCAATATGGGAGAATAGTGGAACCAACCGTAGCTGATGTTACCTCTCCTGACAAAGAGGAAACACAGGAGCATGATGCACCTGAAAAGGTACAATCATCCTCCAACAATGTTGTTGAAACAACACCATTTCTCGAGCGTTTAGCTCTAACCAAAACACCTGAACCACCAGCCTTTAATCTTTTAGGGGAATTACAGAATTTATATGTTAAAATTCCCCTCTTACAAGCACTCCGCGATGTACCTATTTATGCTAGGACAATGAGAGATATCTGTGTTAAAAATCCTGGTAGGAAAACCAAGGATCCCCTTACATTCCATGTTATGGGAGATCTGTCTGCGTTAATGTCAGGCAAGACTCCCCCAGTCAAATACGGCGATCCTGGCCACCCTACCATTACAGTACAAGTTGGCAAAACAATAATCCCTCGTGTCCTAGTAGACCTTGGTGCAACAATCAATATCATGACTTTAGAGACTTTACAACTGCTACAATTACAAGATGAAGTCAGAGAAAACCCTACCATCCTAGAATTGGCTGATCGTTCCACCATTAAACCAGAATGAGTCATTGAAGACCTCAGCATCTCTGTGGAATCCTGGAATTATCCAGTTGATTTTACAGTGTTGCAGCCCAAAACAAAGTTGGGGGGCCACCCTCTAATTCTGGGCAGACTGTGGTTAGCCACAGCAGATGCTTTTATCAGCTGTAGATCAGGGTCAATGACGATTTCCAATGGTTATGAAACGAAGCAGCTCACACTTTATCCTCATGCTACACCCTTGGCTAAAAATGAAAATTCTGTTTGGGTAGACTTTGAGGATCAACCTACTCAGCCTCTTCTAACTATCGGACAAGCTTTAAGTTTGAAAGACTCTACTGAGGATGAAATCATTAATAACTTTATTTGCGAGCCCTCCTTTTTTACTCCACAAATTCATAATCAATTAACTGCAATAATGGAGTCTGATAATCAAGAAAACCTCAGTTCAGAAAGCCCACCTCAAACACCTAAAACCATCTCTTCCAAAAGCATACCGGTTGAAATTGAACCTGGAAAATCATTGAATATAAACCCTCATTTGACAGATGCTGAAACACAACAGCTGATGAAGTTACTTCGGGAAAATAAAGAAGCATTCGCATGGGATTACACAGATATGAAGGGAATCTCTCCTGACCTTTGTACTCACAGAATATATATTAAAGAAGACTGCCGACCAATCTGTCAACCCCAGCGACGAATGAACCCAAACCTAAGAGAAATCCTGAAGGAAGAACTTCAAAAATTGCTTAATGCAGGGTTTATCTACCCTATATCAGATAGTGAGTGGGTGTCCCCGTTAGTAATAGTTCCTAA
>ML783220.1:537727-548545 GCA_009831015.1 Picea engelmannii | reverse complement strand
GACCTCCTTTCTCTTCTCATGGGTTCAAATCCACCCTTCAGAAATATCATATTCAGCAGAGAATGACTACAGCATACCACCCCCAAGCCAATGGACAGGTGGAAAGCACAAACAAAGTAATAGAAGCCATTCTCACAAAAACAATGAAGGAAAATAGAAAAGATTGGTCCTACAGACTCCTTGAAGCACTATGGGCCTACAGAACTACCTGGAGAAATACTACAAGATTTTATCCCTATGAATTAGTCTATGGAAAGAGTGTTGTCTTTCCTGTGGAATTTGAGATAAAAACCTTAAGGACTGCTATAGCTGCCAACCTTGATCTAACCGATGCACAGACAGCCAGGCTGCAGCAGCTTAATGAACTGGACGAGAAAAGACTGGATGCCATACAACAAACAACTCTAATTCAACGACAAAGATCACAATGGCATGACAAAAATATCAAGAACAAGCAGTTCCAAAAAGGTAATTGGGCTATACTGTATGATTCCTGGTTCAAAGAATTTCAAGGGAAACTGCACACAAGATGGTTAGGACCTTACGAAGTCGACACAGTTTTCCCCAATGGAACAGTAAGGCTCCTCACAATCAATGACTCCAGAACGCCGTTACTTGTAAATGGTCATCGCCTACGTCTGTACCAAAAACCCATTTCTAAAGAAGATTTCAAGGCTACATGCATGGCAGACACTCATTTTCTCTTCATTGAGGGGGTTTCTACCCCCAATAACAATTAATTCTTTCAAGATTGATTTTCTTTAGTATTAGATTAGATTAGATTTCATTTTTCTAATAATCCCTGTCAAAGAAATACCATGCTACAGATGTTTTGCAGATTCCCGATCAAAGCACAACCACCAGAAGAGGACGATTCCTTTTCAGAAAGACGCGCCTTCACGATGCTGAAACACCGCTGTTCAGCACTGTTAACTTTCACGATGATGAAACACCGTCGTTCAGCACTGATGGCCTTCATGCTGCTAAGACACCACTGGTCAACTCTCTTGACTGGCCTCTGAGGCCGAATAACCACCATTTTCCACTTTCTACCTTTCTCTGCTGCCAGAACACCACAGTCAACAATCCTCCCTTCCTCTCCATTACCGAAACACCAAACTCACACTTTCCTCCCCCACCACAACCTGACTACCTTTTTCATTTCCTCATCATCCTTCATTGACGAAACAATTCCGTCCAACAATTATTTCGTCTTTCCCCTTCCGATGCTGCAACACCATTCCTCAGCACTGTTGACTTTTTCCCCACTGCTGAAACACCACTCTTCAACACTTTTTTTCTTCCCACTCCCAGAACACTACAGTGCATCATTTTTTCACCCTCCATCATTTACGAAACAATTCCGTCCAGCAATTGTTTCATCTTTTTCCATTGCTGAAACACCATTGTCAGCAACCCTTCATCATTATTTTTCACGATGATGAAACACTACTGTTCAGCACGTCTTGACCATTCTTCATTCACGATGTTGAAACACCATTGTTCAGCACGTTTGACTTTTTTTCATGATGTTGAAACACCACTGTTTAGCATGTTTGACTTCTTCCCGATACTGAAACACCAGTCATCAGCAGTTCATCTACAGCAATTGTTCCGTCCTTCTCTGTTGCTGAAACACCAGTCTCTCACCATCGTCCGTCAGCAAGCTTTTACGCCCTCAGATTTTAGTTCTACCTTCTAAACAACATCACCATGAATAGGCATGATATCTAATTGGCAGAACGAATCAAATGGTAAGGCGAGGTATGTAAATTTTATGTAATTCAGTTAGGCTATAGTTAATGAGAAAGATTCTGCGTCATTATGACCATTCAAGTACAATCATTACTAACCACACTTGACAGGAGGGGAAGTACATGTCAAATCCGCGATACCATCATTTCACCCGATCTCACTGCCGTCATCCCAGTTCACCATCTTTCCGCGCATTTCATCACTATTCCTGCATGTAGTCCCTCGGAAATTCACTCTGCGTAGAAGTTGATACACAAACTCTTGACGCTGTACTTTACTAAGCTAGTAGCCATGGGAGGATCTACCATAAGGAATGAGCCCGCCACCACAGTGTTGCTCGAACGCTATCCAGCAGCATATCAGATCTTTGAACAGGCAGGGTGGCTTAATTACTTCTGTAGACTCCAGTGGTATAATGAACAGCAGGCTCTGCAATTTGCCCTGAATCTGCAGGAGGACCATTCTGTCATCAACGGGGTTCAAATATCAGTAACAGAGGAAGACGTAGTAGAGGTCTCAGGCCTCCCAACTGACGGCACTCAAATATTCAGTCGAAAGCATATTATCAGGGATGTCCAACAGAACTTCTTCCTGCATGAGGAAAGAATTATATTGAAGGGCATAGGCGTTCAACTCAGTTCACTACCACCTCCATGGCTGGGGGTTGCAAGATTTATCAAGCGTTACCTGACCTGCGAAGGACGATATCAGGTAGTGTATCAGCATGAACTCCTTCTACTTTCTCATTTAAGGCATAACATACGGGTAAATAGCCCTTACTATTTACTGGGCTGTTTGAAAAATATGGTACCGTACTGTCGAAAGGAAAAAGACCCAACCCTGTCACTCACCCACCATCGTCTTGTCCAATTACTCATTCAAAGGGGTTTTTCCCAACAAAACCCCCCAGTAAATAACCCACCTATAAACCCTCAACCAGCTGCTGAAATTCCCCAGGAGAAGCAACAGCAAAACCCCCCAGACGTCCCCGAAGTACCCCATATACCGCCCACGGAACCAACCAGTCCAGTCATTTCCCCTACCCCACCTAATCCACCACATACTCTACCAGAGTCATCCACTCCTGCCCTTCAAATTCTCAGTGATGACTCTGAACCAGAAAATGTTCCCTGCCCTATCAGTCAGAAAAGACCTCCATAAAAACGAAAACAGACTACCCCCTTTTCACCCTTCTTGCGCAAAAAGCGGACAAGAGCCTCAATGAGGTCACCTTTTATGACCACTACCCTAGATACCCCACCTATTCGGCTGATACGCCGTACATCTTCAACTTCCCAAACCTCGAGATCTTTGCCTCTTCGAACCATGGGCACTGTAACACAAGAACCAGATGCCCCGGATACTGTAACACCTTCTGTCTCACAGAAAGTAGCTGAAACACAAGAACCAGCTACCCACTCAGTGGATGAAACACAAGAACTAGCCATGGCTGAAACACAAGAACCAGCCACGGCTGAAACACAAGAACCAGCCGCCGACATTGAAATTGAGTTACAGGAATCAGACGCCCAGACATCATTTGTTTCCAATAAAGTAGCTGAAACACAACTAGCTACCCATTCAGTGGCTGCAACACAAGAACCAGTCACTGATATTGAAATTGAACTTCGGGAGTCACAGACCCAGAATGCTGCAACACTACCCTCCTCAAGCAAAATGGTAGAAAAACCAGCCACCCATTCAGTGGCCGAAACACAAGGACCACCCACTGATATCGACATTGAGATTCAGGAATCAGAGGTTGAGGATGCTGAAACACTACTCTTCTTCCACCAAGAGGTTGAAACACAACCATCAGTTTCCATTCCTGTAGCTGCTCCACAAGAACCAGCTAAGGAGACGATGATTGTAACACAAGAACCAGTCATCTCTAAATTCAAACCAACAATGGCCGATGTCTTGGAAGAAAATGAGTTTTTAAAATCAGAACTGGATGCATATAAGAAGGAACTAGCCAGAGCCAAAGAAGCATATGAAAAAGAACTCACTTCGTATACCTTAAGCCGCATTGCAACCCTGGCAGAACAAACTACAGAAAGCACATGCAAAGAATATATGTGCTGCCAGTGTGGAGATATTTACTTTCAGGCCGGGTATAAGGTGGTTCAAGTTCCAGTACCAGGAGCAGTCCCCCCTCCTTCCCCTTTTGAAGACAACACTGCACCTGCTACAACACAAGAACCAGTAGGTTCCATCAAGCCCAAAACCAAACCTGCTGCAACACAAGAACCAGCAGGCCCTAGCAAAGTCAAGACTGAACCTGCTGAAACACAAGAACCAGCAGGCCTTTTCAGGCTCAAGAAGGAAGCCCCTACTGTTGTCAACAAGGCTGTGCAAACAATGACCATGGAGGAATTTTCACCTCCCAATCAGGTCAATCTCTCCACTTCCAAGGAACAATCTACCCAAACCTTTCCTAATCCCACTACTGCCAACGCTGAAACACAAACTCGGCCGTGGGATGAGCATGCAGAGATACAAAAGTGGAGGAAGGAGTATGCTGAGACACAGGCCCAACATCTGCAAGTACACAGGCAAACCTGGATGAATCACACCTTCTCAAATTGGGAAGCATTGGACCTGACACGCCAGGAAGTTCGAGAACTCAAGAAGAAGAACAGAGATTTAAAAGGTAGACTGGTCCTGATCTTTGATCTGATGCAAACACTAATGGCCACAAGGAAACCATCTTGTAACTATTCTTTATTTCTCTTGGAGAGACTCACATGGTTCCAAATTAAATCAATTATAGAAGGAAAATCCCATGAAGTGATACAACCAACAGATTTTGTCAAGACCTTCCTAGCTGCCTCCACCAGAGATCAACACCTCTTATGTGAAGCATACTTCCATAATGAGGCTATTCCCGAAAACAGGTTCCTCAATATAAATCCTCTGGTTGGAGATGTCCAACTTCGAGCATTCACTTCTTTTCTTCATAATCAAATTTTATGGCAGAGCGACTTTTTGGCTGCCAAGCACAATGAGGACAATAAACTCCTCTAGATTAGACCAGAACCAGAGAGGGCAGCCAGATTCATTTCAGAATATTATGAGGTCCTAAAGAAACCAGGGGTGACTGAGCATGTCCAACAGCTACAGTCAATAGTGCTCCAATAATGTCAACACAGTATCAGTGCCACAGAGATTCCTGCCCTCCGGGCCAACAACCTGTTTTGGCAGAATTCCACAGAAAAAAGACAACAACACAATCCTTTTGGTCCAGCCAACTTAGAAGCAGCAATTTCAAGGGTACCCAGCTACATCCAGTGTGTTCGACACTGTGCTGAAAACTAGATAGGGTACAAATTTTACTTCCCCCTCCTCTGGCTGCCAATAGAAACATATCAAGTCAGTTATAAACTGCCTAAAAAGGCAGAAACAACAGCGTGGCAAAGATTACAGGAAGTGCAAGGGTTCAAAACACCAACATACAGTACCACTCGGAGCTACAGTTTGAGTAATTTACACGATCAAAGCCGGTATCAAGACTCTGATTCAGAGTGAGTTACCTGGGGACATGCAACACCTTGAGTTGGGGGGGATGTTAGGACCACACTATGCACCTTTTTGCCTATACTTTTTGCCATTATTATACCCTTCATAACTTGTATTTAGATTCATAATATCACTTCATCTGATCATTCCAAGGTATACAATGTCCTATCTCATTACTATATGCTTAATCTGTTTTGCATAATATTTTACATCACTTTTGTACTTAACCATTGATTAGAAATGCATAAGTGTCCAAAACTGTAGATTTGCATTCAAGGCCTATTGCTGAAACACAGAATCGATGATGAAACACAGAGCTGCTACACAGTTTGAGGTCGCAGATGCTGAAACACGGAGCTGCTACACAGTCCAAGGTCGTAGATGCTGAAACACGGAGCTGCTACACAGTCCGAGGTCATAAGATGCTAAAACACAGAAGAACCTGCCAGAACCGACGATGCTGAAACACAAGGAAGCCGCCACAGTCAGCAGTCAACACAGTCAGAGCGCAATTCACGTGGCTGAAATAGTCCGAGAATTGTGATACTGAAATAGCATCAGCAACGATGAGAAGAAGCTGTTACACCAGCCGTAACAACAATACCTCGTTCAGTTCCTGTAATAGCATTCGGTTGCGTGAAACCAGGACATCCTATGTTGATTTAGAAAGAAGATCTGATCTAGGATAGGATTCAGATATGTATTGTAATGATTGTATCGAAGGGATTTCCTCTTTAAATCAGAGGAAATCACCATTCGAGGAATCAAAGTTTTGACATTGAAGCAACTCCAGAGAAGCGGGACATGTTCTATTCTTTCAATTTGTAATGTGATATTTCGACAAATGAATATAAGACTGCTTTGATCATTCGTCTCTAAGCTTTCTCGTTTCAGGGGAATCTTGTGAGAAGGGAGGGCCCACCTTCATCACAAGATTCACCCATTAGTTAGAAGTGTGTTAGTATAATTTCTATTTATGCTTTGTTTAACTATCGTTTGCTGAAGCATTGTTTAATGGATTTCGCTTTGCTGAAACACTACTAACTCTGTCTTAGTTTATTGAATGAAATTTGTAATTCTTTTTATCAGCAATCTTGTGTGATGATTTTATGCTAGCAGAGATTTGATCAAGGGTTCCTGCTCAGACAGAAAGGAACCAGAACATCATACCCTCTGTAGGATTCGTTTACTGCTGCAAGTGTGCTAGCCAGAGGTTCGGTAAAAGGTTCCTACTCAGACAGGAAGGAATCCAATTACCTCGACTTCTGTAGATTTCATTTACCTCAGCAAGTGTGCTAGCCAGAGATTTGGTTAAAGGGTTCCTACTCAGACAGGAAGGAATCACAACACCTTGTCCTCTGTAGATTCCATTTCCTTCAGCAAGTGTGCCAACCAGGGATTCGGTTAGAGGGTTCCTACTCAGATAGGAAGGAATCACAACACCTTATCTTCTGTAGATTTCCTTTACCTCTGCAAGTGTGTGAACCATGGATTGGGTTAAGGGTTTCTACTCAGAAAGGAAAGAACCAAAACATCCTGTCCTCTGGAAATTTTCATTAGTATTAGCCAGAAACTGGGTTAGGGATCTCTGCTCAGAAAGGAAGGGATCAAACTACTCTGTTCTCTGTAAACCTCAACCTCACAAGTGTACTAAGACAGAAGTAAGGCTCAAGGATCCTGCTTAGAAAGAAAGGAACTCGGTGGCTTTGTTTTCTGTTAAGATAGAGTTAATTGTTTTCTGCATTGTTGTTTTCATGAAGGAGTGTTAATGCTGAAGTCTTTGTTTGAGAGTAAGGGTCCTGTTCTCTGATTGTAGAATAGTTGTTCTTTCCCATTGCAAGTGTTATTTTAAATGTAATCCAGGATTCTTAAATTGATCTTTAAAGTTTTGCAAAAGCGAAGTTACTTTCTTGTGATTTAATACAGAACTTCAGTTTATTTGAACAAGTGAGATTAGTATTAGTTTCCTTACTACAATACTAAGTTGCTTTTGGAATTGAGCATATATAGTGCGTGGCTATCTTTGAAATAAAAGACTTCCCTGGGTTGATAATTTATGTTTCACTTGGTTGTTTGAAATCAATTAAGCAATTATAGTGACCAACAGATTGCTCCATGTAGTTCATCTAACAATTCATCAATGACGGGAATGGGAAATTTATCTTTAATAGTGATCTTGTTGAGCTCTCTATAATTTTGACACATATACCATGAGCTATCTTTATTGAATACCATTACCACTGGTGCAGAGTAAGAACTTTGTCTAAGTCTAAGAATGCCAACCTCTAACATTTATTCAACCTTGCACTCAATTTCACTCTTCTAGGCATAAGGGTATCTGTATGGCCTAATGTTAGGAGGAACACTCCTAGGAATTAGGTGAATTTCATGATCATGATTTCAAGTGGGTGGAAGACCTTTCGGAATATCTTCAAATACTTGGGAATGCTTATCAATGATCTCTTGGAGATCTTGAGGAATAGATGGCTTAGATTTTTGAACATCTAGTGAGCATAGTTGTGCAATAATGCCTTGATGCCCCTTTTTCAATAGTTTTGTCATGCCATTAGAGCTTATCACCTTACTGGGTTTCCCTGTGATACCTCTTAACTGAATTTTTTTTCCTTACAATGAAACTTTCATGAAAAGTTATTGAAAATTAAAAGCCATTGTTCCTAATGATTATAACCATTGGATTCATAGTAGAACATCAACACCACCCATGGGTATAGCAATCATTGGACTATTCATTACATATTGCTCCATAGTAATATTGGTCTTATTGCATTTTCCTGAGAAATTGATAGTTCCTCCATCTGCAATCATTACTTGAAATTATGGCGCTGGATATACAAAGCAATTGAACTCTTTGGCTAATTTATAGTGAATGAAATTATGAGTACTGCCAGAATCAATTAGGACTATTACCTTTTTCTTTTTGATTTATCCTTCGATCTTGAGGGTTTGAGGAGTTTTAATTCCATCCAATGCATTACACGATATCGTGGGAGTCAAATCTTTAGACGAAATTGCTTCTACATTTTTATCTTGAGATGGTTCTTGTTCTTCTTCTTCTTCCTCTTCACAATCTATGTAGAATAATTTCTTCTCACCACACTTATGTCCCTTACTATACTTGTTGTCACAATTAAAGAATAAACCTTTTTATTTTCTTTCCTCCAATTGTTGAGGTGCCAACCTTGTAGATTGAGGTGTTTTAGAAGAAGGAGCATTATTCTCTCTACAGATGTTAAGATTGGTCCTTCTAGTAGCCATAGCCATATTTTTACTTTCAACATTTCTCAGCACTCTAAATGCATTCTCCAATGATTTGGGTTCCCAAAGGTGAACCTCATGTTGAATGTTATGCTTTAAAGTTCCTATGAATACATCAATCAAGTGCTCATCTGGAATATCTGTTACCTTTATATTCAATCTTTGGAAGTTCTCAATGTGCTCTGTAACTGAACCCTTTTGCTTGAGATTTATCAATTGGCTAAAGAAGGTGTTAACTCCCAAAATGAAACCTCCCTTTCGGCCGAGTTTTGGGTGGATATCATATCTTTCAGTAGTATCTTCAAGTCATTTTTGAGTTTCTACAGTTGAGAAAAATTTTGGTTTTGGTGTGTCTTAAGAAATATTCGATCCATAAAGTCTTCTATTTCTAAAATGTGACTGTTTACTTTCAACAGCTAACATCATGTTAAAGGGCCCATTGTGCGCTGTGGAAAGCGATAGCTTTCAGCAGCTAAGGGCGTTGTTTCATCAGTTCGAAATGCTGTGGAAAGTAAGGAGGCGCGAAAAGCTCGACAGACAGTTCGCACATGGCATGATACGGAGAGTACTTACTTTCGCGCTAAGAAACATTTTTCAAATGGTGTGGTACGTTGTTTTGCTTTCCGCAGCTAAAGTGAATTTCCTATCAAACGGTGCGCTATGGAAAGTGTTCACTTTCCGCAGCTAACAGGGTTTTCGGAAGATTACACGCGCTAGTGAAAGTGGCAAGCGAGCGTGATGGTAGGAATGTTCTCCAAACTCCATATCTACATGAAGCGCGAATCACGTGCTCATTATCCACACATGCATGAAATTATGAGGTGATCACCCCCACGTCACAACAAGATCCGAGACATGCGCTAGTGGAAGCAAGCAATCATGGCAGATTAAGCTTGTATAACAGGATATGACAAAAATTTGAAATCTTTTTAGAACCGGTGCGCAACTATCATCATACCAAAAATGGCAAGTTCACATCCAGCGACGCAGGTACAGATGAGGTTCAGAGGGTCTAACACCATCAAATCAGGTAAAGTCGGTGTGGTGTTTCACAGGTTATTTCTAGAGTACACCCGAGGTTCGCATTTCACCCAACACAGAGAAGAAGCTGAGACTGCTTTCAGTAGCACAGGACTAGGTTCAACCAAAAAGTTACAGAAAATCACAGTGGCCGAGTGACAGAGTTGTAGAACGATGAAAAAACGCGGTGGCTTCTTGTTAAAATGAGAACTCAGCGATTTATCTTTTCTGGAATCGCATCTCGGGGTTCAAAGATATTTTTCAAACGCAGGTTGCATGGAGTTCGTGAACAGATTGCAGAGTGGGTGTCATCAAGCCACAGCTAAGGCCTTTGCAATGTCATTCGATGGTAACAAAGATCGGGTGGGTTTTGTAGAAATCCAGGTGGATGAGAAGTTTATTGCAGAAGCTACAGGGTTACCTATGACTGGGAAAAAATGGTTCAAAACCACGGCTCTGAAAAAGCAGGATTTCAAGTTCTATCTGAAGGATGGATACAAACACAAAGCCTGGGCTAAAGGAATGCTATTTTCATACCTGGAAGAAGAGTGGCAACATTTATTCAAAGGTATTCAGTTATATATCACACCTGAAGGTAGATACGACAAGCTAATGATGTATCATTTTAAATTGATGGATCATTTTTCAGGCAAAACTCCAATCAATTTACCTTACTTTCTATACCACAGTTTGATTAAAGTCTGCAATAGGATCAGAGCTCGACCTTCGATCATTAAGTCGACTCTCTGTCATCTGGGACTAATAAAACTCATTGTTCTACAAGAGCTAAAGTTACAAGGGAGAAGTTGGGAACACTTCCTATTCTGGGAAGGTTTCGAGACTCAAAATCAAACTGCAATTCAACAGATGGCAGGGTCGAAGAAGAAAGCCTCTCCTCAGAGCAGCATAAGGAGAAGAAGGGCCATACCAGCACCTTCAGAAGATGAGATATCAGGGGTAAAACCTCACAGTTCAAAAAGGAAATTAAATTTCAAGCAGAGTACAGAGCCAACTATACAGCAGGACTCAGGCCACCCTACACAACAGAGCACAGGGAAAAGCATCTTAAATCTACCCTACTCAGATTCAGAGTCTGAACAGAAATATCAGTCCCATGCCATCAAGGGCTCTGAACAATCTGCAGAATGCGCTCAAAATTATGACACATTAAGTAAAACAGAGCAAGGAGAATCGTCAAAGAAACCTAGGCCAAATAAAGCCCAGAAAATCAAACACCTCAAGGAGGTA
>ML783220.1:497536-530013 GCA_009831015.1 Picea engelmannii | reverse complement strand
GTTGAAGAAATGTTAGAGGCTGGCATTATTATACCTAGCCAAAGTTCTTACTCTGCACCAGTGGTAATGGTATTCAAGAAAGATAGCTCATGGCATATGTGTCTAGATTATAGAGAGCTCAACAAGATCACTATTAAAGATAAATTTCCCATTCCTGTCATTGATGAATTGTTAGATGAACTACATGGAGCAATCTATTTCACAAAATTGGATCTTCGTTTAGGGTATCATCAGATTAGAGTGAAGGAAGAATATATCCCAAAAACAACATTCTGAACTCATCAAGGCCATTATGAATTTTTGGTCATGCCTTTTGGCCTTACAAATGCACCTTCCACATTCCAAGGGTTGATGAATTCCATTTCCAAGCCCTTCCTTCGAAAATTTGTGTTAGTATTTTTTGATGATATACTAATCTATAGCAAGTCTTGGGAGGATCATGTGCGACATGTTGACAAGGTGCTACAACTACTAAAGGAACAAAAACTATATGACAAACCATCCAAATGTTTCTTTGGAGTGAAGGTGGTAGAGTATTTGGGTCATATTGTATCTCATGAAGGTGTCAAGGTAGACCCTAACAAGATTAAGGCCATGATGGATTGGCCAATTCCAAAAACATTAAAGAATCTTAGACTATTTTTGGGTTTGACAGGTTACTACCACAAGTTTTCTTGGCACTATGGAAGAATAGCAGCACCTTTAACGACTCTAACTAAGAAGGATGCATTTTCATGGACTCTAGAGGAAAATAAATATTTTGAACAAATTAAAGAGGTGATGTGCAAAGCTCCTATCATGACCACTCCAGACTTCACAAAAACCTTTATCGTGGACTGTGATGCCTTGGGAAATGGAATTGGTGTTGTCCTAATGCAAGAAGGAAGGCCCCTGGATTTTGAAATTCGACCACTCAAGGGAAAGGACTTACACAAACCCAATTATGAGAAGTAAATGATGACAATACTACATGCATTGAAGAAATGACATCCTTACCTAATAGGTAGGCACTTCAAGGTAAAAAAAGATCATGATAGTCTTAAATACTTCTTAGAACAAAGACTATCTTCAAAAGAACAACAAAAATGGGTAACCAATATATTGGGTTATGATTTTGAAATCGCCTATAAAATGGGGAAGAAAAATGTTGTGGCAGATGCACTCTCAAGAAAGGATGAATATATTGAGGCCTTTATCTATGCTATCTCGATCATCCAACCCGATTGGATAATAGAAGCAAGGGATGAATGGAAGAATGACAAAAAACTGTGGACTCTCATGCAAAGGTTGTAGCAGGATTCCAGTGCATCAGATACATTTACATGGAAAAATGATTCACTATGGTACAAAGATCGCTTATATTTATGTAAGAACTCCCAACTCAAACAAAAGGTACTATTTGAATTGCACACCTCTCCAGTACGAGGGAACTTCGGATTTTTGAAAACCTACCATAGGGTCAAGAAGGATTTTTTTTGGGATGGCCTTAAAACTGATGTTCAAAGGTTTGTGGCAGAATGTTTGGTTTTCCAACAAAATAAGCTGGAAACAATTAAGACCCCAAGTATTTTACAACCATTAGCCATTCCAAGTCAGCGCTAGGAGGAGGTTTCCATGGATTTCATCACAAGGTTATTGAAGTCTGAAGGAAAGAGTGTCATCATGGTGATTGTTGATATAATGACCAAGTACGCACACTTTTGTGCATTCTTTCATCCCTTCGAAGCTAGTACAATTTCCATCGCATTCATGGAGACAGTTCAAAAGCTACATGGAAACCCAAAGATTATTGTAAGTGACAGAGATCCCATCTTCACTGGACATTTTTGGATAGAATTATTTTCTTGTTTGGGTACTCAATTGGCTCATAGCTCATCCTATCATCCTCAATCTGATGGACAAACTGATATAGTGAACACATGTTTGGAAGGATACCTTCGCTGCTTTGTCTCTGATAAACAAACACAATGGTTCAAATGGCTACCCTTGGAAGAATGGTGGTATAACCCTTCCTTTCATACTGCAACAAAAATGACACTGTTTATGGCACTCTATGGATACCACCCTCCTTCCATCACTTCTTCTCTAAAATAAAAATCTAAGGTTCAAGCAATGGAATATCACATCGGGCATCAACAACAAGTTCTCCAAATCTTAAAGGACAACTTGACCATGACACAAAATCACATGAAACAACAAGCAGATCAACATCGTAGTGAAAGAAGTTTTGAAGTAGGGGATTGGGTGTTTTTAATATTACAACCATACAAATAGATGTCCCTCAAGCAAGCCAATAAGGATAATAAATTATCACCAAAGTACTATGGCCCTTGTAAGGTGTTGCAAAAGATTGGTACTATGGTATACAAATTGGAGTTGCCTTCATCTTCACAAGTACACTCAGTTTTCCATGTTTCATGCTTAAAGAAGGTTATAGGTGACAAGATCCCAGTTCAAACTATATTTCTAGAACTTGACGAGGAAGTAAAAATCATATTGGAGCTTGAAGCCATCACTAACACAAGAATTCACCAGCTGAGGAATATATCCATTTCAGAGTATCTCATTAAATGGAGGAAACTACTGGCTGAAGATTCGACTTGGGAAGATGAGTCTTTTAGACAGAAGCATACTGAGTTACTGAAGTGTTGTGGAAAACACTTCTCTCAAGGGGAGGGGCATGTTAAGCCCTAATATTGTCTCACTACCCCTTAACTGGGGCATATTACATTAGTAATGCTACTTTATTTATGTCATCTTTATTCCATTAGTTGTAATTATATCTCCTAGTCTCCTATATATACCAAGGAGACATTTTCATTTTGAATCATCTTGTACTTGAATACTTATGTGGGGTAAAAGGAGGTGGCCCCCTAGAAGAGGATTATTATATGAAATTATATCTTTTTCAAGGTGTTGAGTACTTATTCTGAGGTTTTTCTATGGTATATTGATATTTGGTTCTTAACACTTCGCTTGTATATATTCTGAGAGGGATCGAAACCTCCTTTTGTGGAATAAGAGGGATTCTATATTGTTAAGGGTTACCCATCACTCACAGTGTTGTATGGCCACATTTTGTGCTTTATGGAATGATGAAATGAATAACTGATGTTGTAGTATCCCAACTTTCTCTATAAGAACTTTTGTTGGATTCAGGGAATCCCTGATCCACAACTCATTATTCCAGTCCAAATGTCCTTCACTAGAGAGTGCATCACTCCATTTTATTTTATTACTTAGAAAAATTATGAATGACCACAATTCAACATCTCCCACCACTTGATTAGGATCCCAGACATTAACATCAATCATGATCAAATTATGGAGGTACCAGTCACATAAAACATGATGATCCTCCTCGTTGTTGTTATGAAAAGCAGTTGCAAATTGTTTCGAAAGCATGATGATATTAGTGTTTCCTACAATGATGGATTTGATTCGAAATGAAGTCAATTTATCCTTCAAATAAACTAAATATACAACTAAGGGTGGACAATGATATATTAACTTGTGTGCTAAGAAACACAAGCATTGCTTGTCTCCCTTCAACTACTACACTTCCATAGTGATCTTCTATATAGCCAATTCAACTTTTTCCATAAATATTATCAACTTCCCCTGGGAAAGATTCTTCCTTCTTCTCTTCCTTCAAAGAGAAGAATTATTCTTCAATACATTCCAGTCATTCCTTCCACATGGAAACATATAACTCTAATTGTATGATCTTCACTAAATAAAAAAAATATATTTTTGGTTCCTCTCAATTATTATTACCTCTATTTCATCTTCCTCTTTTATTTCAACCTTCGCACTCTTCTCGTACTCTATTTTCTCCCACTCACCTTCATTAGGTTCATTGCCTTCTTCTTTCACCATTGGGTTAGGCTTTGCTCCATCCATGGATAAGTTTAAGGATGAGAATTTATTTTAAAATGTAGAAACCTACAAATCTTACTAGTCCCTAATATGAAAACTATAAAATGTAAAAATAATGGAAAATTATCCCATAGGTGATATATAGCCACTAAAAGTTTCCATCGATCCATCTGGTACTAATTATTGTCTTCTAACTTCCATAATTATCTTTTTTTGACACTACTTTATCCATTTCCTCTTCTTCCTCTTCGACTTCTTTCTCAACTCCCATTTCTTCATAGATTTGAATTTTATTTCCTTCAACAGATGTTGGGGATAATTCTCGATCTTCTTCAGTATCCCCAGTCTCTTCAATGGCCTAGACTAGTGTGTCCAATCCTTGTTGGGCTTGATAATTACTCATTTTTTCTTATGTAATTTTTAACTCCTCATATAAAGTTGCATATGACTTCTTTAAATTCCTGTGATTTTTCTCAATATCTTTTGTCTTTTCAAATATTCATTCAAGAACAAGGGTTGGAATTTACCCATCGAAATAACTTTTCCCTTCTTTCTCTTGCTGGTCTCTAGTTGCTCAGCTCCTCCATTAAGGGTTTCGTGAGTAGTGGTTGTTCTTTGTTTGAACGAGTCCTCTGTGTGTTGATTTTATGCCTTGAGGGTGTCTTCCTCATATATTTCTAGAAAATTTCTATTGGTTCCACCATTTCCTCTGGGTTTTCTTCTTCCAACACATTAATCAAATACTCATTTCTCCTTTTCTTTGCTACTTCTAACCACATCCTTGGTTGCTTGGAGGGTTTTGGAGCATCCCTCCAAAAGATTTTTCTATGGGGTCATGAAGAACTTGTTAGTTTTGTATTCTTTTGTGGGGTCCTGACTATCGTGCCATCACCTTCTTCTCCAATACTCATATAAACTTCCAAAAATTCTACCATTTTTTCTATCTTCACCATTTCTTGGGATTACGACAATCGTACAAAGGAAACCTAACTTTGTCCTGCCTCTGTCAAAGCATCTTCAAGAATAAACTGAATCAATCCATCACAAGTGAGGCTAGTTTGAGGGTTCCTAGATTCTTTAACTATTCTACTATGATCATTTCTAGTGATTTAGGCATAAAGCATGGAATATTGATGAATTATTTCGATGCCTCGGATGGCTCATCAACTTAAAATGATACCTGAAAACCATGTTATATGTGCCTTCACATGAGATTAATTTCTAAATGATCAAGGCCACCTTTTCCTAGGGCCGAGATAAGGAGGCCCTCTTTGTTCCTTTATCATTCCCCTGCATAACTTCAACTTTCTCTAGGAATTCAGCACAATCCATTTTCGCGGAGGTTATCCTTTCAAACCATCGATCCCTGATTTATGGCAAGCTAGTCAATCTAGAAATTTTCTTCTCATCAACCTATATCTTTGTTCATCTAACCTCTGTTTCTTTCTTCTCGTAATATTTAATGAACTCCATGGAGACAATCCTATCCAATTTTATTAATTTTTCAAGGTAATCCATCCATCCAACTTCTTCGAAAATCTTTGTTACTTTTGGATGTCAAGTAATAATTCCCACATTGACTAGTTCATTGTAGATGGGCAACCATCCCATCGCAAACTCGTTGCACTGTATCAATAGAAGCTAACGGGACAGGGTCTTGTTGTGGACACAAAGGATACAACTAAAAAATCATTTTTGGGAATTTACTCAATCGGACTTAATAATTGGGAATTATTTTTCCAAAAGGAAACATTATGGATAATCATGACTACAATAATGTCACTCATTATAGGGAGAGAGAAATCATTACGATTGGTGGTTTTGTATCTAGTGGCAAGTTTTCCTTAATTATTGCTTATTTATATATTTTCATGGCATGAATTCCACTTGTTCTATGGATTCATGCTAACTTCTTGCTATATTTGGCCGAGGTCCTACTAAATATGGAAACATGCTAAATATAGTGGTGCTCCCCCCAATTGGAGGTGTTGTCATCCCTTGGACAAGGTAAGCAAGGTACTATTAGTCTATTGTTTACCATTATTGTGACTATAGGCATTAGAAAGAGTAGATACCAAAATTATTACCTGTATGATGAATGTTGGTGGAGTTGTTGTTGCTTTAAGTCTATGCAGAGCTTTGAGTAGATACCATAGAGAGCTATTGAGCAATGTTATTTATTTGGAGAATGATATGAGAGATCCTACAAAAAAAAAATGATAATAGGAATATGAAATGTATAGGAGTGTCATATTCTATGGTGGTTTCATATTAAAATCTTGTAATAGGGTAATGGGGATGATAAGGGATGTCGCAAATGATGGTAGTGATGTCGGAAAGACTAGCAACATGTTAAGGTAGGTTCTGTAATATGGCCAGTAGTTTGATGGTGATGATAAGAGGGGGTATAATTATTATGGTTATGGATGTACTTTGGAATGTGTAATGATTGTCTATGTTTATTGGAGAAATAACACTTAGTGGATAGAGGAAAAGTCCCAAGATCAATCTGTAGGAAAATCCCATAGAAATTCTGTGGAAGAATCCTGTAGTCAAATCTGCAGGGTACATATAGAAAAATGAAGCCTCTGTAGAACTTGTAGTGGGATACTAAAGTTGTTCAAAGAAGTATAAGATAGGAAGGACAATCCTTTAATATGGTCGAATGGAATAGGAGGGGCATTGGGAGTGATGGAAAATGATAAAACAAATGATGGGAATGACATTGCAAGTACTAGTCATATAGTTGGTAGAAGATTCCCATCGCATGAAACGCATAAGGGTGTGAACGAAATGCAAAAACATGATAGCAAAGGTTTGATCACCATGGGTAGATAATTATTTTGCAATTAAATGTGATGAACCTATGTCTTGGTGGGAAAATATCTCATAGTAGATCTATAGAAAGAAGATCATTGATCGATATGAAAAAGGATCCCATAGGAAGTCTACATGAACATCCCATAGAAAATCTGTAGGAAGAGATCTTGTAGAAAGTGATGGTACAAATAGTAGAAACATATAAATGTGTCCTGTGGTTAAGCATAAGAGTGGTGTACAGTGAACAAGTAAATAATGGTTGTAAACAAGTTTGTAGGACATTCCCATAGTGTGGCTATAGGAAGTTCCTACAATGTGGCTACAATAAATTCCCATAGCATGGCTACAGGAAGTTCCTGCCTCGTGGTTGGCGAAAGTTTTCACAACGTGGTCATGGGAAGTTTGTAGTGAATAAGAAGGTATCCATTTGCAGCGAGTCTGTAGGAGTCCATGTATTGTGAAGAATATTTTTAGAATGGCTGTGAGATAGCTACATAAATGTTTGTAGCATGGCTATGGAAATGAAAACAAAGAAATATGTAGTAGAAGATGAGTCTCCAAAAGAAGAAACCTAGAAAAATGATACTGAAAAATGAAACGTCAGGTAGGTTAAGATATACATACATACATACATACATACATACATACATAGATACTATTGGCATGGGTGCACAAGAAGGTTCAAGGCCCTGGATCAAAGTAAGTAGTCCAACAAAACCCTACAGATATCGATCATTTTGGCATCACTTGCTAGCAGGAGAAGTCTCACCTGAGGTATCTTTATGGGGATTGTAGAAACCAATATTTCGAAGTGGTGAGGGAAAGAAGGGAGGCGTGCTCTTTCATACCTACAAGATCCTTTCATGCACTAGATCTTAGTTAACCCAACCTCGTTACTTAATTATTTATGTATATCAGTCTCTATTATTATCATTTAGCAGTTAAATATACAATTAAGGTTACTGCACATGAATCTATCAACAATATCAGTAAAGATAAGAATTCATCCATAGTAAAGGTAGGAATTAACACCATACATACATTAATTAACACAATACAAGTATCAATAACCTTTCGACAACATAATTTGACACAGATTTACCATGGTTCACTCCCTCCTGGGATACGCCCACAAAAGATTTTATTCTTTATTCTAGTTAAGGAATTTTTCTCTTGCTCTGTGCTACAATAGATGTTCAATATAAATTAATCTACTTATATTCATGGATTCTTACACATAACACCCTCCAATCACAACAACTACTCAAAATTATTCTCTGCTTCATCTTCTGTTGCTTCTCTTCCACTACTCTCTCTATTTTCATTGTTGAACTTCTCCTTTCTTTTTAATATTTAAGTCTTGTTTTCTCAGGTTTTCTTGCAAACTCATAATGAGTTGTCTCCCACTCATTCTTGGTTGGCAACACCTCATTATGAGATGGATACAACTCATGCTTAACTGGTTTTCCCATATTTTGTGCTAGATATTTCTTCTTGTCCCCCATATTCTCCTCTTTCCTCTATCTTATTTCTTGATATTCTTGATCTTCTTGATATTGCACATTCTCTTTGTGCCTCATTTATTCTCGTTGTTCTCTATCCAACCTGTCTTCCCAAAAGGTCCCCAACAGTCACCTGTGGCTCGTCTCGAGCCACTTAGACTTGTTGTGTCATGATCTTCCATGCCTTAATGAATTTTCGGAGGATCTCCTTTGCTTTTTGTATTATTGTTGTGATTTTAGCTTCCCCGTTCATAATTTGCTCCATTTTCTACGCTGTCAAGATATTTAATTTTGTCTCAGTGTCCTGTGCTACTAATTTCGTGCTAGTTTGTGCAGTAGCTAGTTCTTCTAGTACACTGAGTTCCTCGTCCTATCACGGTTACAACTCCCATGTAATATTTCGCTGCTCTTCCTTTAGTTGTTCCACCACAAGGTATAGTTTCATGTTATCTAGGAGTGTTGTCATTGTTTCAGTTGGTGGGAGAGTATTTGTGCGTTCCATATCCTGAATCACATGTTCCTTCACAAACCTTATTTTCTCATCCATCGCTTGTAGCTCTGGGGTTTTTTTCATCTCTGTCTACATGTGTGTGCCTTTGTCACATATATTTATAAACTCATGTTCCAAGATTTTAATCTTCACCACCGCTATCTGTGCATTCCTTTCCTTTTATGTTCTTTCTTTCGATGGTGTACCAGGTGTTGGGTGTGACTCTATCTCCACGAAATTCCTTCAAATTCATTTAATGATCTCACTAATCTTTCTGACTTGTTCTTCTATTGTAGCTTATACAACCATTGGTACTTCTAGTACTTCCTTATATAACCTTTGTTTTTATGACTTGTCCTTATCCACTTGTAACTGCCATTTCATTCATTTTTCATACTTGAAAAGTATCTCTTTGTGTGGGATAGTGAAATTACTACTGCATACTTGATCACTTTTGTGTCGAGTTTCCTTGGTTAGCGCATTTTCCCTTCCTTGCTATGTTTCCATTGTCATTTTGTATACACTTATTTTTTTCTCTTGCGTGGTTCTTCCTATTATGTAGCATGTCGAACCTCTTGGTAGAGTTTTAGTTGACTTCCATTCACCCTTCCTTTTAGTGCTACTCCATTAAGTGTTTCCAACTGCACAACACCTGCCTCTGTCATCTCCTAGATCACATACGGTCCTAGCCAGTGCATGTAGAACTTCCCTGGGTGCTACATAAAATTGCTATCATATAGTAGTACCAAGTCACATACTTGGAATTTTTTTCGATTTAATGTGTCTATCATGCCATGATTTTTCCCTTGATTTTTTCATTTATTAATGGAACCATGTGGAAAATCTATCCTCCTCAAGTTGTACCAGTTGTGAGAGGCATTCTTGTATTGCTCCTGAATCTGATAGATCTGTGATAACTGCGACACATAGGCTTGGTATAATAAATTCCATTGGCATTATTGCCTCATGTCCATAGATCAACGTAAAAAGTGTTTGTCCTATTAATTTCTTGTTGGTTGTGATTTTTTCCCATTATACCATTGGGATTCTTAAGTCCCAATCATCTCTTCCCACGTTGTTGATTTTTGTGATTTCATTCTCTAGGACTTTGTTGAATGCTTCCACTGTGCCATTATCCTATGGGTGGTATGACATGCTCTTATTGTGATGGATTTGGAATTCTTAGGTCAAGGATACTATGGTTTTATTGATAAAGTGTGTTCCTTTATCACTCATCAATGTTCTAGGACATCTAAATCAAGTTACTATGTTTTCAAACAAAAAGTTTGCAACAGTTTCTGCACTGCAAACCATGAATGGTGTGGTTTCTGCCCATTGAGTTAGATGTTGAAAAATCAACAAGAAACATGTGTCTAATTTACTTTTCCCTTAATTAAATTAGACAATAAATATTAATCTATTATCTCATTCACAACTGAGTGATTTGGAATTGTAACAGAATTATAAGTGTAGTTAAGTGAGTTAATATCAATTGTACTAGCTGTAACTAAACATGCACTAGTGAGAGTTCAGTTAATCAGTGAACTCACATGCAACTGAAGATTCACCACGGTTAACTACATGCATGTCAGTTCCAATGGAGATTCAGTTGAGATAACAGGTGAAAGGGACAATTTGGCTATCAGTTGTGATTTGTTTACACAGGCAGTGAATATGCTTATGAGCATGTGCAAACGAGGCAATTCTCAAGGATTCGATTCATTGTGAGAATTCAGATTGTAGAGATTGTGCAGAGGCAAGCTGTCTGGACACGAAAATTTGCATAGGTATTTGCTAATTTGTGTATGACAGTGTGAGACGATTGTATTGTACTGAGAGCTCTTGGATTAGAGTTTTGTATGAGATTGTTTCATGATTCATGATATACATAATATATGATAGTGGGGATTTTAGCTTTACGCTTTCCCAGTAAAACTTTTGTGTTGTGTGTTATTGATATTTCACTTTGTGCATTGTGGTTGTGATCATGGTTTAAATTGCTTCCGCAATAATAATAGTAGAAGCGATTATGTATTTAACAAGTGGCAGAAATTGTTAGATCAGGAGAATCGCAAGAATGCATTAATTTGTATCGAAATTTCTACATGATATCAGAGCCACAGAGGCCACAGAGCCACGGAAGTGAGGTGTGAACATAATTTCATTCTCGTAGTTCCCACCTCTAGCCGGGTGCGAACTCTAGAACTGAAAACTTTTGGTGTTTTCAAGAAGAGAAATTCTCGCACCCTAGACAAAGGCAGGGTGAAAACTTCATTGGCATTCTCATAGGCAAATACACTAGCAGGATGAGAACTTCCCTCACCCTAACAGTGGAGCAGGGTGCGAACTTCTTGGGCATTCTCGCAGGCTATAGTGGAGCAGGGTGCGAACTTGATAGGAAAGTTCGCAGGCTATACACCGGCAGGGTGCGAACTGGCCTCAGGTTTCTCTCAGGTGGGGTGTGAACCTCCCAAGGAAAGAGGAAAGTGAAGGGGTTGAGTTTTGGGTTGGATACCATTCAAATTTGCAAGATTTTCTTGGTGCAACATTGGATTCAAGATCGAAATGTCTTTCAATGATTTGAGGTTGGAGTATGCACTCGAGGGAAGCTCTGACTACATTGCTTGGAAGTAAAGGATGGAGGCAGTGCTCGAAGACAATGGCTTGAAGGGTTACATTGACGCAGATGTTCCTAAGCCGGATGCAACAGACACTGCAAATCTTGATGCATGGAAAAAGAAAGTAGCAAAGGCAAGGAGGATTCTGTTGGAGGGAGTACGAGACCACATTGTCTTAAGTCTCCATGGGAAAACCACACCATATGCAATGTGGAAGGTTTTGATAGATCTGTTCCAAAACAGTAGCGACCATAGGAAATTGGCGCTCAAAGATAAACTCAGGAAGATAAAGATGGATAAAGGCGACACCATTCCAAAATATCTCACAAAGTTTGTCCAATGTCGGGATGAGCTTGGAAGTGTGGGAATAACAGTCATTGTTGATGATTTGGTGAGCTTGGCACTCCTAGGGCTTCCTAAGAGTTGGCACAGTTATCAAGACTCTATCAATGGAAGGGAAACGTTGTCGTATTGGGAATGACTATGGTCGTATCTGGTGCAAGAGGAGTTCAGGCAAAACACCAGAGATGGATCTTCATCAAAGCGTGATGATGAAGAGGATTGTGCTTTGACTGCCAAGGCAAGGAAAGGGAAAGGGAAGAAATTCCAATCAAATTCCGAGTCTAAAGTCAAGAAGCTGGATTTGTCCAAAGTGAAGTGTTTTCACTGTCACGAACATGGGCATCTCGCTACTAACTGTCTGCAGAAGAAGAAGAACAAGATGGTTGTTGGAGCTGCAAATGGTGAGGCTCTTGTCTCACAGTTTGAGCTTGATTTCACTTTTATCGCATGCATGGATTCAAGTGCATCAGGATTAGTGTGGTATTTGGATAGTGGTGCTTCCTTCCACATGACAGGAGATAAAGCGTCTTTCATTGACTTGGAGGAGAAAGATCTCAGAATTCATATAGAGATGGGTGATGATGGAAAATACAGTGCAACTGGTATTGGTACCATTACCTTTCATAGGGAGTCAGGTAAACCATTTCAATTGAAAAATGTTATGCATGTTCTAGATCTGAAGAAAAACTTGGTCTCAGTCACAATGTTGGAGGATAGAGGCTATGATGTTGTTTTTAGCAGTGGTATAGCCTACCTGCAACATAAAGCAACAGGTCAAGTCAATAAGATAGGGATTCGAGTTAAGAATCTCTATATGCTATAGGTAGATGGTTACGGTGCGATGATAGGCAAGGCAGAAATAGTGGTGAGCCGAGATGAGGGCGAATTATGGCACAGGATATTAGGCCATCTTCATCATAGATCCTTAAAGATCATGCAGCAAATATCTACTGGACTTCCAAGGGGAACACTTGCTCAATCAGATCAGTGTAAGGGGTGGACCCTGTGGAAGTATGTAAAGTCCACCTTTCATGAAAAAGAGAACCGTGCTTCAGTAATCCTGGAGAGAGTTCACACGGATGTGTGTGGACCATTCTCAGTTGCTTCAACAACAAAACACAGGTATTATGTTATTTTTGTTGATGAATTTTCTTGTAAATGCTGGATATTCTTGATGCAAAAGAAGGATCAAACATTCTCAAAGTTCTGTGAGTTTAAAGCATTGGTGGAGAAAGAGTCGGGGAAGCAAGTGAAAGATCTAAGGAGTGATAATGGTGGAGAATACATCTCTAATGAATTTAAAGACTTCTGTAGCAGAGAAGGGATTCAAAGAGAACTCATAGCACCTCATAACCCACAACAAAATGGGGTCACGGAGAGAAAGAACAAAATGATCGTGGGTGAAGCACGAGCGATGTTGCATGATCAATGCCTACCATTGCATTTATGGGCAGAAGCATGCAATACTACGGTTTATGTGCAGAACCGTTGTCCTCATAGAGTACTTGGCATGAGTACACTTGAAGAAGATTTTACTGAAACACCCCATAATTATCGTGTGTATTTTCCAAACAGTAAGATGACTATTATGTGACGGGATATAAAATTCGATGAGGGGAAATCCATGCGGTTGTCGCTTGAGAGGGAGCTAGACTTGCATGCAGAAGAGGAACTGCTAGTTCCCAAGGATGAGTCTCAAGATGTGGATCAGCCACATGAAGAGGTTCATGGAGTGGAGGAAACCACTCAAGCAAATCCATCCATTAGAAATGGCAGAAAGCACACCACGGAAGATGAAAGATTGAGACTAGATGCTGCACAGAATGTAGGAGCCCCTATTTCACAGCACAGACAGAGACAGTCTCCTGATCGATTTGTTGGATACATGGCTCTTATGAGAAAATGTATTGTGAATGAACCATCTTCCTTTCAGGAAGCAGTGCAAGACCCCACTTAGGTTGATGCTATGGTAGAGGAGTATGACTCCATTATCAAAAACAGTGTATGGGAAATTGTCCCAAGACCGATTGGTAAATCAGTGGTAGGTTCTAGATGGATCTACAAGGTAAAGCAAGCTGTTGATGGGAGTGTGGAGAAATTCAAGGCCAGGTTTGTGGCCCAGGGCTTCTCACAGATTGAGGGGATAGATTATGGTGAGACCTTTGCACCTGTTGCAAGGTACTCTTCCATAATATCCATTCTTGCACTCTCAGCGCAAATGGGCTGGCGCATTCATTAGATGGATGTAAAAACTGTGTTCCTCAACGGGATCATTGAGGAAGAAGTGTACATTGAGTAGCCATAAGGTTTTGAGACCTTTGAGAGAGAGTCACTTGTGTGCAGACTCAAGAGGGCACTATATGGGATGAAACAAGCACCCCGTGCTTGGTACACTTGGATAGACAACTATTTCACCAGATTGGGCTTCACCAAAAGTGAAGTAGATGCAAACCTATAACAAATTGTGGTGGAGGGTAAGCTATTAATCATTGTTCTTTATGTTGATGATTTAATACTTACTGGTGATGAGCAGTTGATAAACTCATGCAACGAGGACCTTGCAAAGGAGTTTGAGATGAAGGATTTGGGCCTTCTTCATTATTTCCTTGGTTTGGAAATATGGCACTGAGATGGTGAACTTTTTGTGTCTCAAGGCAATTATACCAGGGAGATACTGGGTAAGTTTAACATGGAGGGATGCAAACCCATGGATACTCCTCTTCCAGGAAACTAGAGGAAAGAGGATGCACTTCTGGAGAGGTAGTGGATGCTACTATCTATTGACAGTTAGTGGGTTCGCTAATGTATTTAGTGAACACGAGACCAGACATTTGCTATGCGGTTAACCAGCTAATTCAAGCGATGGTTAAGCCTACCAAACTCTTTTGGAAGGCAGGGAAGCATGTCCTAGGATATCTGAAGGGCACATCTGAGTATGGATTATGTTACAGAAAGACGGATGAGGTGAAGTTACATGGCTTCACGGATGCAGATTGGGCGGGCAGCCCAACGGACATAAAGAGCACATCAGGGGAAATATTTAGTATCGGATCGACAAATGTTTCTTGGTACAGTAGGAAAAAGAGATCTGTGGCACTTAGTTCAGCGAAAGAGCAATACATGGCAGCGAGCCAAGCTACATGTGAGGCTATCTGGATGAGAAATGTCTTGGTTGGTTTGTTTGGTTCTCATTTAGATCCGACAGTGATTTATTGTGATAATCAGAGTTGCATTAAACTCTCGAGTAATCATGTGTTTCATGACAGATCTAAGCATATATATATCTTGCATCATCATCTCAGACATTGTGTGCAACAGAAGATCATGTTGCTTCAATACATTCCTACAGAAGATCAGGATGCCGAAATTCTGATGAAGACGCTCACCAGGAGCAAATTCGAATATCATAGAGACATGATTGGGGTGAAGGATAATCCCTTACTTGTTGAGAGGGAGTGTTGAAAAGTAAACAAGAAACATGTGTCTAATTTACTTTTCCCTTAATTAAATTAGACAATAAACATTAATCTATTATCTCATTCACAGTTGAGTGATTTGGAATTGTAACAGAATTATAAGTGTAGTTAAGTGAGTTAATATCAATTGTACTAGTTGTAACTAAACATGCACTAGTGAGAGTTCAGTTAATCAGTGAACTCACATGCAACTGAAGATTCGCCATAGTTAACTACATGCATGTCAGTTCCAATGGATATCTAGTTGAGATAACAGGTGAAAGGGACAATTTGGCTATCAGTTGTGATTTGTTCACACATGAAGTGAATATGCTTATGAGCATGTACAAACGAGGCAATTCTCAAGGATTCGATTCGTTGTGAGAATTTGAATTGCAGAGATTGTGCAGAGGAGGTAGGCTGTCTGGACACAAAAATTTGCATATGTATTTGCTAATTTGTGTATGATAGTGTGAGACAATTGTATTGTACTGAGAGATCTTGGATTAGAGTTTTGTATGAGATTGTTTCATGATTCATGATATACATAATATATGATAGTGGGGTTTTTATCTTTACGCTTTCCCAGTAAAACTTTTGTGTTGTGTGTTATTGATATTTCACTTTGTGCATTGTGGTTGTGATCGTGGTTTAAATTGCTTCCACAATAATAATAGTAGAAGTGATTCTGTATTTAACAAGTGGCAGAAATTGTTAGATCAGGAGAATCGTACGAAAACATTAATTTGTATCGAAATTTCTACATTAGATATTTTGTTGTTTTAATGATGTACCTCACCCCTGATATTCTTACCAGTGGGTTAATTGGTCTAATGAAGTCGATACCCCACTTATCAAAATCTTGTAATATAACTTGTGGGTTCAATGGCATGTCATCCCTTCTGGAGGGTTTTCCAACCCTTTGAAAAACATCGTATGTATTACAATATTCCTTTGCATCCATGTGGTGTAGGACACCATAACCCTGCGCATAAGACCTTATGCACAGTAGTTTTCCCTACATAATTTCCTCCTACTATCTCGTCGTGCACTTCTTCCAGTATAGTTGGTATTTTATGTTCGACTACACAACGTCGTAGTATTCCATCTATGCCTAGTTTATATAATATTCCTGCAATGATTTGATAGTACACAACCTTTACTATCAACTTCTTTTTCTATGTCATTGTCATGTTTGAGGGGGACATTCCTATACTAAGAAATTGTATAATATCTGTATAATAATCATCGACCATCTTAACGGAGAATAATTTTCGTATTGAAAGCTATCGTCTAGGTTTCTCGCCTCTTCTCCCGATAGAATGCGTGACAAGTGGTCTGGTACTACATTATTTTACCTGGTTTTACTACTACTTCGAAGTCATACTCCTAGAAAAATAGGATCCATCTGCAAATCCTCCCCCCCAACACTGGCTTGTTGACCAAATATCTCAGTGTAGACTGATATGTGTACATATTAAAGCGTGATCCTAGTATGTAGTGTCTAAACTTCTACAGCACGTAGACCATAGCCAATCCCTCACATTCTGTTGTGGTGTAATTTTTCTTCGTTGTTGATAGTTTCCTACTTTCAAAAGAAATTGGGTGGTCTATGTCACCGTCACCTGGTTGTGATAAGATCATGCCCAATGCCATCGATGATGCATCCACGTGTACATGAAAGTCCTTTTTCCAGCTGGGGAAAATTAATATCAACACAATTACTAAGTTTTGTTTCAGTGTGTTGAGTCCTTTCTGGCAATCATCATTCCATTGGAACTTTGCATCTTTTTTAAACAATTTTTCCATTGGGGCTGTAATTTGCGCGTATCCTTTGATAAAATTCTTGTAATACCTGCTATGAACCAATGTCGCATGCAACTGCTTGATGAATGTGGGTGGTTGTAAGTCTAGAATAACAACAATCTTGGTGGGATCAACTATCAAGCCTTATTTGCATACGACATGTCCCAATAATATTCAAAATGGTGTGCAAAAAATATAGTTCTTTAGTTTTAAGGATATTTGATGTTGTCTACACTTATCCAACATCAATATTAGAAATTTGACATGATCTCGTAACAGGATAAATACAGTCTAGTCATCCAAGTATACTTCGAGAAACTTGTGAATAAACTCCTTAAACACCACAACAACTTCTCCGGGAAAAACCACGAGGGAATTCTTTAACCCAAACAACATTAATGTGTATTAGAAGCTTCCCCATTCTATCATAAATTTCATTTTGTATCTATCTTCTTGTGCAATTCTTATATGATGGTAGCCTAAGAAATTGTTTGTGAACGAATAGGATTCTTTTCCACCTATGTTTTCAAGTACTTCATCTGTGAATGGCATTGGGAATAGATCATGCAGGAATGCATCATTCAGTTTCCTCAAGTCGATGCGTATTGTGATTCCCCTAGTTTTCTTGTCTTGCACTACCACGATACTTATCCATTCCAACTCCTTGACTGGTTCGATTACTCCTGCCTTTCACTTGTAGTCTATTTCATTCTTTAATTTTTATTTATATCTTGGATTCAACCTGTAGGGTCTCTGTTTCACTGGTTTAGCTCCTGGATTTAGTGGAATCCTCATATCCCCTAGCTCACCTGCTATTCCTTTCATATATGAGAATTTCATAGGGAATAAGTATTGGTATTCATGCAGTAGATATTCTATCTTTTCTACTATTTCCTCATCCCAGTAGTCTCCTATCTGTAAAAACTTAGGGCATTCTTCTGTCCCAATATTAACTTTTCTTGTCTTGACTGGTTATGCGTATGTTGTAGATTCCATCTATGGGCCTTATATTGTCTGTTCTCCCTCTGTTTCATGTACTTGGATGTTGTGAGGATCGTCATCGTTATGATCCTCCTAGGTCAAATTGTAACATTCCAATAATGCATGAACTCTCATAATGGCATTATGTGTGCCACATATAGATATTACTTCCATTGATTCTGCTTTGGTGAATATTTTATGTTTAATCGCCTATAGTGTTGCACTTATGAGGGATGAATCATTCTGAAAGATAAATGTTACCTGGAACCTCTGATTTATGTAATCCCATTATGTTGTATCTCTATGCATCTCCAGTTCTAAGTATCAGTTCTTTGGAATAATATATAGGGTATGTATAAACTTGTGTGTTCATTCTTTCCTTGGGACCAATTTCCATACTTTTTCATAGTGCGCAACATGATCTGTTTGGTTTCTTTGCCTGGTATACTTATACGTTATCTCTCCCTCCTCGGTATTGAATCTTATCTAGATTAGTCTCCTACACTATTGTCAATCTTCTATGTTTTCTTTGTGTGTCACCCATACTCTTGCTGCGGTAGATTTCAATACAATTTCTAGTGCTGGTAGACTCTATTTCTCTAGTACCTATGCCTTGAATGTCTGTAAAATTGTCATTATATATGTCAATCTAAGGCAGGTTTCACAATTCTATTCAAATTCAACATAATGACCTCGTCATGTGCGCACATCATCATGTTGAGACTTCATGCATCTACTACAGTCAATTTTTCAGACCTGCTTCCAAGTTTGATGTACATGAACTGATGCTTCACCAACTCAGTGCTCCATCTGTGGTGGGGTTAACATAATCATCCATCCTTGTAGTCATGTTGTACAGGTTATTTATTTCATCGCTCTGCACTGGTTCCATGTACCTCCTTCATTCTTTTGGTTCTAAGGTTGCAATCACTTTCAGATCTCTGAATTGAAATATCATATCACACATTTTCAAGTTGATAATGGCTTGGTTATCAAAAGCCCATTCCAGTCCCATTAAAACTGGATATGGTTGACTGCCATCTATAATATAGATGACCTCAAAATCTGCGACGGTGTGCAATCCATCTATATTCACAGGTATTCATGTAAATATCTCAATAGGAACTATTTTGTATTGATTTTCTAGTCTCAATTGGATGGGTGAGCATGCTAAATTTGGTTTCCCTGTCATCTCCCATGTCTTCTTAGGTATCACATTCACATTGGACCCTAAGTATAATATCACATTGTCTATGTTGTATTCTCTAATATGCATGTCTGTTATAACCCTAAATTGCACCATACTTGCTTACTTGGCATTAGGACAACTCATTTCCCTTCATTGCCAAAACATCTACTGAGAAACCTCTTTAAAAAACCTCTTGGGTAAAGGTACACACGCCCTAACCCACTACTGCATGCATTGGAACGTTGGCAGGCCTACTACTGCACGAGTTTGAACACTGGCAGGCCTATTATAGCCCGCGTTTACCTAACAAAGCACAAAAGCAGGAAATTTGCTGATGGGACAAAAAGCTATGGGTCAGTTAACTGAAACTCCCAGCCATGCATGGCCGAGAGTTTGTCCAAAACCCTAGCTCCTTCTAGCCTATAAAAGAAGGGTTAGGGGTACCATTTGGAGGAGGAAAAATATAGCAAAGAAACTCTTCCCAATTGCCAAGTCCATTTGTCCCAACCTTTTAGCCTTTCCTCAAGCCTAAGGAGAATTAACGCAAAGTAGTTGGAGGACAAAGAAGAGGAGGATCCCAGGATCAGGATCAAGGAGTGGTGGCCGGTCTCGACTTCTATTGTAAGTTGATTCATTGTGAAGCTAATAAAAGAATACTTTTCCCGTCCCAATGCATGAGTTATATGTGATTTGTGTAATTTATTCTTAATTTATAACCCTCAAGTAGAAAAATAGCATGCATGCGTAGAGTTTTTTCTTGATTGTAGGTTAACTTTGGAAGGAGCTGCACGAGCAGGTAGTCAAGAGCGCAACGAAGGATCTACACCAAACATCAGTAAAAAGGTTAGTAGTTCCTTTCCATGCACGTATCGTAAAAAGGGTTTAAAGTTTTGGGGGATAGGTTAAAAGGTCATTTATTTAAGGTCAACATCTACATGCAAGCCTAGCCCTAGCTTGTTAGTCTGTAGGGTATTATTTCCCAACAATAGAATTGGCGACTCCACTGGGGAAGATACTCTTAGGGTTTCCGGATTTAGTTGAGTTTTTTGGGTAGTTTAAAGGATTACATTTTCTGTTTCTTTGTTTGTTTATTTTATGTTAGGTCAGAACTAGCAGAGAACCTGGTTCTTTATACCAGTTTTTTCCTTGGCTGTTAATTGATGATAATTATCGGGACACAGAGAGGTACACGCGGCCTGCAGAAGGCCTGCACGCGTGTAACCCGCACCCTAACCTTCTATAGCCCACGTTTGAATGCTTACTGTAGAGGTTTCAGTAGCGTGTAGGACTCAGAGAGCTTAAGAGGCAGCCTCCCTCTTCCCTGTCAGAATTATACATTCTCAGGGGGCTTTCTGGATCCTGTCTGAGTCTTGTTGGTTTACAGTCTTGTTTCGGTTTGCTTTATTGTGTGTTGTTATTCTTTGCAATTACTTTCCTTTTCTGTTAAAGAAGAAGCATCCAAGCCTTCAGGAGACCCTGTTTATCAATACCAGAGGCCTCCTCCAGGTCTGTACTGCATGTGTTTAGTTTTGTCTTAGAGGTTATACTTACATGCGGCCTGTGCAAGTGCAGCCCGCGGGTACCCGCGAGCAATTGTGGGTCAGCATGCATTTTCACGCGTGTTGTTTTAGTGACAGTAGTGGGCTTGACAGGTTGATTTTCAATCAGGGTGGGGCAGTCATCCCTTCCTGTGGGGAGAAGTGTTCCTCTCAGGGGTTTGAGTCTAGGGTTGCACAGTCAGTAGGTTAGGGCCTCTTACCCTTAGCCTATTTTTTCTTAGTTGATAATTGATAGAAAAGATAAAAAAAAAAAAAAATTGTTTTATGGTTTTTAGACAAGCGTAGGAGTTTGTGCTTTCTTGATTGCCATTGGGTATCTTTGCTCTGATTTCTTGTGATCTGTGCTCTAAGACAGAATTTCGTTTTGTTTTCTTGGTTTTGTGCTTGTCGGCATTTTCCCTTTGTTGCTTCATTTATCACTCAAATAAAAAAATATATATATATTTCTTTTTCATTTTCTTCTTTGTTTGAAGATTGTGTTTCTGCATCAATAGCTAGGAAGAAGTCTTTTGTTCATAAGTTTTTGCAGTGCATTTAGAGTATAAGTAGCTCGTAGTCGAGCAAAATTCCTTTATGTTTGTTGCATGAAATCTTAGAAAAAATGAAAAGAAAAGAAGTCTTTCTTGAAAAGTTGTTGATTTTTGCATTTAGTAAAAGCATTTTGTTTCCAGCATTTTTTCATTCGTTTTTTCTTTGAGTCTTTACACACCATCAGTTTCACATTCATATCTTGTGACGTAAAAAAGCCCATAAAAGTAACGCTAATTTAAAATCTATTAGACTTTTTGTTTGTAGGGTTCATACACTAGCTCAGGACTAGGGCCTTGGAATAGGTTGGAGAGGAAACTCTCCAAGGCCACTCAAAAACAAACATTGGAGTCTGTGATAGGGAGTGTAGAAGTCCAGTTTCGTGGAAGTTATCCGGGACCCCCCTCTAACACAGGGGCTAAACACGAGGTCGCGTAAGGAAAGGTAGCGGAGATAACCCCTCCAAAGACGGACCGAGCGTAGTGGAGAACACATATCGAGGATTTGTTTTGGGATTCCGTCATTTGCATTTTCCACGGAGCTTTGTGGGTCTCGAATCCATTCGAGGTCCTCAGTTGTCTTCTGGACCATTTTCTCTCGATACCCTTGACAAGTTTCAGGCTTGATACCCTGCTCATTGTGGTCTACCCGACTATCGACTGTACCCGCCTGATGACTGTTCGCGTGCTGGCAAACTAGTTGCCAATCTTTCATAGGGACATACACAGGTGACTGCGGGGGTATACCGCGGTACCTAGGGCAGACATCAGGCCACACTTTGCAGAGTATACCCAGAGGGTTCTTCCATTTTCGAGTTGCACTTGCACTGGTAAGTTGCTCTAGTGTTGGTTGTTGTAACTGTTCTTCAAAATAGTTAGCGATTGCTTGTCTTATCTTTTAGGGGCTTCTTTTTTTTTAGTGTGTGTTACTGTTTGAACATGTAGAATACCTTAGCGTGTCTTGGATCTTCTCACATAGTGGAGGATCCCAAGCTCCACTGGTCACGAAGGCTTTTGGGCCTGTCGTCGGTTATACTGGAGCCACCCCCACCACCATTGAGGCAGAAGCTAGACCAACAAGGGTCTTTCGAAGCAACTGGGTTACAAACCATTGTGCCCGAACAACTCCTGGAGGAATCAACCGCCAATATTGGTTTGCTTGAAACCCCAACCACTGATACTTGGACACCGGTTATTATACCTATCCAATTCTATGAAAGCTTGTCAGTGCCTCACACAGCTATGGCAACAAACGCTGTTACTTCCTTTGGGAATTCTTCCATTCCCACCACCGTTGCTACACAGGAGAAGCATCTCCTAACTTGTCATCATCGGCCCGAACCACCATGGTCTCAGCCGCAACTACATCGCATAGTGGACCGACCCCATCCATCGCGGCGACCACAAATCCCTTCACACCTAGTGCGACAGGCTCTCCGTTCTCATATGGTATGCCTAGTTCAGGTACAAGTCCTGCACTCACTCACTCCACTTTACAGACTTTGGGTCTCGGGGTAGGGTGCTCTAACGCTCCTCTGTAAGGTCAAATTGGGGGCATTCATGTCCCTTTTAATGCTTTTCGTTACGCTAGAGGTCATATCTCTCCTTCGTCCCCTTCACTTGGTGGTCTGCATCAGCGGTCCGTCGGGCAGCCTGCACACACAAGTTCATTTGGAGTCGGGAGTCAAGGAACACCTACGCAAACTCAGCCGGTAGGTTCGTCACCATTTGTTTGGAATGGGACGTTTGGTAACAACACTTTCGCATCCACCGCTTTCCTATCTGGGGGCACCCCCATTTTTGGACAGTCTACTCCGGCGCAAGGTACTATTCCTGTGTCAGGGGCACATATAGCAGGACTTTGGAAATCAGGTCAAGGATCCATTCCCTCCTCTGGAATGTCGTTCTGGGGTAATTATTTCCACAGTCAATGGAACCCTGGATAGACTTCTATGCCTCTCCCATCAGGATCGGCATGGGGTAATCCTTCCCAAAGTCCGTCAAACATGATGAATGCCCAACATCCTATGTCCTTTATGGGGAATCATCCAATGATGCCTCCACAGATGCAAAATACTTACGCTGGTCAGGGCCATGGTTTCTACCAGAATCCGGGCCAGCAACCAAACTTTTCCTGGCAACATGGTGCCAGTCAAACTCCAGGGCCCTTTTTCCCAAGCTATCAATAGCAACCCAAACTACCATTCCTGGCAACGTTACACTTGCCAAATTTGACAAGGTTGTTAAACGATTCTATTTGTCACGATCCACGTTGGCCTCCTATGCCAACAATGTTGCCTTCAGACATCCCAAAGTTTGAGGCCAAGCCTAACGAAGATCCAGGTGATCACGTGACTACTTTCTATCTTTGGTGTTCATCTAACTCATTGAAAGATGACTCCATCCAGTTGCGATTGTTTCAATGCACTCTTATTGGGAGTGCCGCGAAATGGTACATCGAGCTTGATCGCTCACGATATTCTTCTTTTAGCAAATTGGCTATGGCCTTCATTAACCATTTCCAGTTACCTGTAAGATATGATGTCGGCACAGAGCTGCTTGCCAATTTTGAACAGACGACAATGGACCATATCTCTGACCATATCTAAGAGTGGTGATGTCGAAAGAGTCTCATCAAAGTACCAGTCCCACCAGCATTCCTGTTGGAGTGGTTCCTTAAGTCTTTAGTCCCTCAATTGTCCAAAGATGTCGCGACTTCAGGAGTTTCCTCCGAAGAAGATTCCATCATGAGGGCTCAACAGTTTGAGCTCATCTATTCTCAGTCTGGTTTATTATACAACATCCTACCGGATGCACCACAATCAATACTAGATAAAACTAGACAGAGAGCTGGACCACATGTCGATGGTATTGTTGGTTCAGCACAAACCAAGCCCGCTGAGCAATTGACAAAGCAATTGCAACAGTTATCTATACAACACTCAGTGGCCAGCCAGACTACTACTTTGGCTGCTCCTCCTACCCAAATGTCGAAAGTACACTCTGTGCAGATGACTAACCCAAAGGCCACCTAGCAGCCTGAAGGGAAGAAAAAACAATGCAAAAAGGGTAAGGAGGATAAAAAACCCACTGATAATGCTGGCGAGGGCACCACAGAAAAATGGAAGGCGAGGTATCCATGCAACTTGTGTGTGGAAGACCACTCGACCCATCTATGTCCTCAACTTGCAAAGGCCCAAAAGTTTGTCACACAGCAACAACAAGTTGTGTTGACTAATCCCTTTCAGCATGGAAAATATTTAACTCAAGCCTCTACAAGTGTCGAAGGGGGCAACCAGGAAACTTTCCCTCCTCCAAATAACTCCTCATCCGCGAACGTATATATGGTTAGGGGTGATGCTTTAATAACGACTAGAGCACACGACTATAGTAAACCAAGCGCTTCTGAGAAGGGTAAAGAAGCTGAGATCCCATCTCTTCCTCTACAGATTGAGAAGACGTTGGGTGAAACAATGACATGCATTCCAAAGGGTGCATTTAAGAAAGCTTCTCACAATCCAAATGCAAGGGTCGCCCAGAATTAATCTGTGGTGGAAGATTTATCACAAACCCCTTGTGCGATGTCTGCTTTGGAGGTCCTCCAAAGTTGCCCTGCTCAGAGGAAAGCCTTGTTGACTGCTTTAGGCTCTACTGAGACTTGTAACCTGGGTACCATCATGTTAGATACAAAGGACTTAAAACCTCGTCTACCTTACCACGTCACGTTTCATATAGTAGTGGCTCATCCCACGAAAACTTTTACACACAATATATTTCTCACGGTTGTCGACGAGGGCGCCTCGACGTGCGTTATGTCGTTAGCATGCTGGAAGGCCATTGGTCAGCCCACTTTGTCTCTATCACCTACTTTCCTCACTGTGTTCGACGGTCGTTCTTTCCGACCACATGGCATCGTTCCTTCTTTCCCTGTGCAGTTAGGAGGGAAGACCATGTGCGTCGAAGTAGAGGTAGTCAATGCTCCTCTCGACTATAACCTCTTGTTAGGTTGGAGTTGGACTTATGCTATGCAAGTTGTGGTTGCTACAATTTTCTGAGTCTTGTTGTTTCCACACGAGGGTCGGATAGTGACCATTGATCAATTGTCCTTCTCTAGGCCTGACCCAGCTTTGGGGGCATCCACGGTTCCCATGATTGATAATTCGCAGCCCGGTGTCGTTAACGTCGGGGTTGGTTTGTGCCCATCCTTGATGGGTACCTTCGATTACCCACCTCCTCATGATGATGTCAAGTTTATATCGAATCACCACAAGGATGAGATTTTTCACGTTTCATCGTTCCGCACGACTTACTTTGAGGATCCATGGATTCTTCCTTCCCCATCAACCACGATGGATGAGACAGAGCACTTCGGTATGTCCATGCCCTTGTCGGCCACTTAAGTAGTGTACTCTTTAGTCCAGCAAGCTTCAGCTAACCCTGATCCGATTCCCACACAAGAATTGGATCCACTTCTAGAGCCTATTTGGGCTCAGGGTTCTCTTGCTACCACCGATTCATTAGACTTAGTCCTGCCTTCTGACGAAGCAGTAATCAAGGCACTGACTAGTCCAGACAAACCCTGGGATGATCTTCATCACAGATCATATTTCCTCCCAGAGTTACACCGAATTGAGGCAGGAGAATTCACTATCACCATGATGGGAGATCAGTTATGTCCTATTAACCTCTTAGCTACACAGGAAATTTATGCTGAGGGGAATATGGTGAATATCGCTGAAACTATACCTATCGATATCTCCCAAAACCCTAGCATCATGGAGAATGTCTTCATCGGAGCGGACTGCTCCCCCGAAGAGATTCAGATTTACACAGATCTTTTCAAAGAATTCCGCGATGTTTTTTCCTGGTCTTATGAGGAAATGCCAGGTATTGATCCAAAAATAGTTGAACATGAAATCACAACGTATCCTGATGCTAAGCCTATTCGACAAAAACTTCGTCCAGTTAATCCTAGGAAAGCAGCAGCCATTAAGACAAAGGTTGAGAAATTTCTCAAGGCAGGGTTCATTTACCCTATCCATTTGACTCAATGGGTGTCAAACCTCGTGCCGGTCGATAAAAAACAAGGCACGATTCATGTATGTACTGATTTCCGTGATTTGAACAAGGCATGTCCAAAAGATAATTATCCAACCCCATTCATCGACGAGATCATTGATGAATGTGTCGGTTGTGAAGCCTTTTCATTCATGGATGGTTTTTCGGGCTATAATCAAATCCAAATCAAACCTGAGGACCAACATAAAACGACATTCATTTGTCCGTGGGGTACATTCGCCTATCGTAAGATGCCTTTTGGCCTCAAGAATGCTGGAGCCACTTTCCAGCGGGCCATGTCTTTTGCATTTCATGACCTCAAACATATAGTCGAGGCCTCTCTACATGATTTAGTATCACGCTCTCGCAAGCGAAAGGATCATCCTATGCACCTCAGACTAATCTTTGAACGCTGTCGCTACTTCAGGATTCGCTTGAATCCCAACAAGTTCAGCTTTTGCATCACGTCAGGACATTTGTTAGGTTTCATTGTATCAACAACAGGGATCATGGTGTATCCTCTTAAGGTGGAGGCAATAATCCAGTTGCCCCCCCCCACGCAAAATCTTACAACTTCAAAGTCTTCAAGGCAAGGCTAACTTCTTACGACGCTTCATCTCCAACTATGCCAAAATCACCAAGGGCTTTATGCATTTACTTAAGAAAGATGTTCCCTTTTTTTGGGATGAGGCCACTCAACGATCTTTCGATGCATTAAAACACACCATCACAACCGTGCCTCTACTACGACCACCTAATTATAACAAGGATTTCCTATTATATCTGGATGCCGCAGAGTCAACTATAGGAATGGTTTTAGTTCACGAAGATGATTGATTTTTGGAATACGTGATCTATTACCTGAGCCGAGGCCTCGTAGGACCGGAACTTAATTATTCTCATCTCGAGAAACTTGCGTTGGCAGTAGTTCATGTTGTTCAACGGTTTCGTCACTATGTTCTGTTTCCCAAGACCACCGTCATTGCTGTCATGAATCCATTCCAGTACATGTTGACACAACGAGTTATCGATGGAAAAATTAGTAGATGGATGGTCATCCTCTAAGAATTTGACTTAGACTTCATTTCATCAAAGTCCAAGAAGTCATTGGTCTTCGCAGAACTTATTTTGGAACTTCCGGTTGAGTCAGGTGACTTTGTGCCTGAGGAATCGCCTATTCGAGGGGATATGTTTTTGATTGAATCTTCAAACCCCTGGTAGGGAGATATACTGATCTATCTCTAGACATTGAAGTGCCCCACCTTTGCTTCTCGTGATGAGCATCGGCAGATACACCATCAGGCTAAGAACTATCTCATACTCGATGATACGTTGCATCGGAGAGGTGTAGATTGCGTCTTGCGTCGATGTCTCACTCATGAGGAGGCCATCATTATGCTCAATGATTGTCATACAGGAGCTTGTGGGGGTCACTTATCTGGGTTGGCAATAGCCCAAAATATTTTACGAGCAGGTTAATTCTGGCCCACACTTATCAAAGATTGTATTGAGTCAGTCATGAAGTGCCATCCATGCCAAATCTTCTCACGGAAGATGAGGGCACATCCAGCTCCTATGTTTCCTGTCATCAGAGTTGGTCCCTTCACTAAGTGGGGGATTTATTATACTACATGCAACCCCCCGTCAGCAAGGGGGAATCGCTATATCATCGTAGCTGTCGACTACTTCACTAAATGGGTCGAAGCTATGCCAACGTTTAAAGATGATGGAGAGATTGCAGCTCTCTTCTTATTCAACCAGATTATAGCACGGTTCGGCGTCCCGAGAGATATTTTCACTGACCATGGCAGTCACTTTCAAAACCAAATGATGCCCGAATTAACATCAAAGCTTGGTTTGTGGCAAGAACATTCATCACCTTACTACCCCCAAGCCAATGGGCAGGTGGAAGCTGTAAACAAAAATCTTAAGATGATTCTATAGTGAACCATAAAATCAGCCAAGTCAAACTGGTATTTGATGTTATACTCGGCATTATGGGCTTACCGAACATCAGTTAAGACTGAAACCGGTTTCTCACCTTTCCAACTCATTTACGGGCTGGAGGCAGTCTTGCCCATCGAATGTCAAATCCCATCTCTGAAATTGGCAGTACAGTTATTGCGAGACACTTCTCCGCTTGAAGAACGGTTAGTACACCTTGAGCAGCTTGATGAGTAGTGTCACGATGCGGCCCTGGCCAATGAGGCTCATAAACAGAAGGTCAAGTGTCAATATGATAGGTCCGTTCATCCTCGGATTTTTTCTGAAGGCGACCTTGTCCTGGTCTATGACCAAGACAAGGACCCCCTGGGGGCAGGAAAGTTTAAACCCATGTGGTTCGGACCCTTCATTATTAAAGAGGTGTTAAAAAAGAGCACTTATCATTTGGTCAATTTTGAAGGGAATGCTTTGGCGGAGCCTAGAAATGGGCTCTACCTCAAGAAGTATTACTCATAGAACGGTCACTGTGGGTAACTTTTTGTAACATATGTATGGTCTTTGTACTATTACTTTTTTAAGTTTCTTTTAGAAAGTGTTAAGGACGTGTCATTGATGTTATCTTTCGTCAATATGGCAAATGTCAAGTGAGTCTGAGGTGTTCATTGGGTATGCAGACCATGCTAGTCGACACACGCAGAGGCTTGCCTCTGCAGCTTGGGTAATCTTTACACCACAGGGTCAATTGTTATCTTCCAGAGGTATATGCTTAGGTGACACCACAAATAATGTCACTGAGTATAGTGCAGTTATTGAGTTTCTTCATGACGCTTTGTCATTGGGTATCTCTCATCTTTGGGTCTATCTAGATGCTCAAGTGGTTGTGTCACAGCTAAATAGAATATACCAGGTACATGATCCAACTTTACACCGACGATTCCTTAGGGTACATCTCTTGGAACGCAACTTTGATTATATCACATATTTTCATGTTCCTAGGAGTCTAAATCAAATCACAGACACTCTATCTAGTCACATTTTAGATTGGCATCTTTCTCACATATAAGAAGATCGTGAACATAAACATGTAAATACATTCTTGTACACATAATCCATAAGACACAAAAAGAGATAAACACCATATATAAATATCATAAAATCCTCAGAGTACATAGATGGGCGCAAGTGCCTCAAAAGTGGGAACAATAATGAGTCACCGGGCTTATGCTCTCAAAATATATATATATACAATAAGGTGCTCGTGGTACATAAAAAGTCTCAAATTCTTCTCAGGGCCTATGGGCCCTGTTGTAATCATCTACAGCATGGGCTAAACGCCTAAACAATCGGACCCATGTCCGAGGTTCCCCCACAACGTGAGTCTGCATGGATGGTGGCAGGTCCTCTATCTCTACCATGGGAACTGTGTGAGTGAGCACAGTGAAGTTCCTCTCAACTCGCCTAAGAACCCTCTTGACCTCTCCTGCTGGGAGGTTCCTTGCTACTGCTGCTCCCCCAGCGATGGCGAAAGTGGCTTCTGGCTGTGGGCAACGCCTGTTCTGTGCATAGTTGGCAGGTCGCATGGGTCCCACATCTGCATCCAATACAAAGTTCACCCATCAAAACCTCTGGTATACAAAAACATGATATATATTTATGTCAAAAAGACATAAAAATTACATATGCAAACAAAAAAAATGGTATAGGTGGAGACTTACCCATCTCCCCTCGCTCCTCACCAGGAGGCACTGGTATCGCTGGATCTCTAGAGAAGTCAATCCACACATACGGGTAGTCCTCAATCGTCAGGATCTGTCGTGACAGCCAGCAAAAAAGTCGTCATTGAAGGCCTCCATGGTCCTTCCACCACCCTGTCGCGGAAGTAACGCTGCCCATCTACATAATGTGGGGAAAGTGACCAGATGTCCTCGTACTGTCAGCCGAGGACTGAAACATGAAACTCTCTCTCAAAGAAAGAACACAGGATAGTCCCAAACCCAAATTTCCAGTGTGTCCGCTGTCGGCACTCTATCAACTAACTCTTCATGCACTCTAATAGTGTGGTACTCCAATAAAAAATGTGTGCATTCATGCACTAGATCGCAAAGTTCATCTGTGCACGCGAAGCCTGATGCATGGCTGCTGAGCTAGTAATCCACCCAATAAGTAGTAAAATAGTTTGTAGGGTGAGACTGGTAATCCTACTAATAGGCACCGAGGAAGTCCTAGGATCAGTCCCAGCCTCACAATACTCATCTATCAACTCCGAGACTTTACTCGACCCTACAGGAAACGTCTGAAAATTGATTGGTTCCCCTCTCCTCGAGAGGCCAGTTAAGAAGTAAATGTCCTCGGTGGTGGGCACCAAGGATTTCCCCTCTAGAATGAATGCCTCTGCATCAGGGTGTCAGTAATCAACCAAGGTGTTCAGTAGCCTTGGTTGCGCGTTCATAAACGGACATAGAAAGAATTTCACCAACCCACACTGCGTCAACACAACCACAACATTCAGATCTGCAGCCACTAACTCATTGGCAGCCTCGTGCTCCCTCTCCCTCCACTGAACATACATCCTGCCAACACAACAAAGAAAAAAAGGAGGGTCAATACTTTTATACATTGGTTTTTTCATTACACGGGGGGGTACCCGCAGCCTGTAGAAGCGATAGTCGCAGGTACCCACGGGAAGGGTTTGCTCTGCCCGCGGGTACCCACGGGCTATCCCTAGAAAGCCCACGTTTGCCTAGGGCTGACCTTTTTGAGGTCGACGACCACCCCCAAAATCAACTCAAATGCTAAAAATGAAGTATTGAATAGCAAGACAAGGGAGTTTGTACTTACTTGGTCCAAGCAGAAGTCCGTTTCGTCCATTGTAGCTCCCGGAATCACGATCTTTGGCAAAAGGGGTCTTTTGGCTCCAAAGTCAGTTTCCAAATCAGCAATGGTGATAATGAGCTGCCAACTTCTATTTATAGAGTTTTTGGCCTCTTTTTGTCACTTTTTTGGGCCCCTTTATCAGTTTCTTTATACCAAAAACCATTTAGAGTGATCCAGGAGTTGTACGGAAGGGATTTGAGCAGGTATTGGGACAATTTTTGTTGAGTTTCAAAAAATACAAAAAAAAAAAAAATTTGATGGTCCATAAAAAATTATTTCTTCAAAAATCAACTTGAGCATATAGGGTAGGATTTCATCCCAACCGTTGCATCTCGTTGCCTTTTGTTCTTATGACATATGATCGATCCCATCCGGTTGTGACACAGAACCATCATATCTGCTCTAGAAGTGTCGCAACTTGGTGGTATAGCTTACCAAAACATGGATACGCTAGGTAGGTCCTGGTTGCATTATGGTGTCCATGCCATTTTTAACAACATTTTAGGCTCGGGAGTCCGTATAGTCTCTCCTGAATACGAGTTTGAGCCTCATTTGCATGGGTTTTTTTCACTCTTTTCCTTACCCTCTGGACTCCCAAAACATAATGGGTCTCCTTTTAAGCCCTTTTCAGACCCTCTCAACATGAAAAGATTGCCGAGCGATCTTATGGCCTTTCACGATCGTTAAACTGAAATTTGAAGTCACGTCTGTCCGACGGTAGTTTACCCCTTTTTCGGTCCGGATGGTCAACTGTACGAACAAAGGAATACTCTATTGAATTCCCATTCTTTAGAAGAGTATCCTCAAGTATAATTTTATTCCTTTTTCAGGCCTGAGGGACTAAATTTACGAAAAAGAAACCCCCCCCGGAGTCCATAGTTAATCTCTTTTCAGACTCCCTAAAATTGAAAAGATCGCCAAGTGACCTTATTCTTTCACACTCGTTAAATTGGTCCAGAAGAATATTCCTGAACGAATCCATAGTTAATCTTTTTTCAGACTCCTTAAAAGTGAAAAAATAGTCGAGTGATCTTGTCCTTTTCACACTCGTTAAAATGGTTTTGAATTGACGTCTAATCGGTGCTAGTTTATCCCTTTTTTGAACCGACTAGACTATTGATGAAAAAGGTACCCCAAGGTAGTTTCCTTTTATGCTTTTTCAAACTCTCTAAATATGAAAAACCACCGAGCTTCCCTTCTCTGGGCTCGTTAAACTTACATCGAAGGACGTTACCATTGTGTGTTCTATCAACCGCATTTGCATACCTTACCCATCAGCCTAGTAACCGTTTGCTTCTGCGTCTTAACACCTTTGGCCACTGGAGGATTTTTCTCGAGTATCATTTCCCTAGAACATCAATCTTGTCCTTATGCCTCGAACTTGTATGTTTGCAGAATTCGTTCCTCCATTGTAACGTAATACTCCTTTTTTT
>ML783220.1:486445-497527 GCA_009831015.1 Picea engelmannii | reverse complement strand
AACAAAAAAATCAAATATACCCCAAAATGAGTCACCCATTGGCAGCATTCGTTCCTCCATTGTAACGTAATTTTCTTTATTGGCAGCATAATGAGTCACCCTTGGATGAAGCACATCTGTCCGTTTGATCATCATACTATGGGATGTAGTACGACCTTAGGAAGCTTTGCTCGCTATATAGAGTTGTGTCCTCCACCGTTTGGTTACTCTTCCAAACATATGGAAAGTTTGCATTGCCTCCTGCTTTGTAGACTTATGATTAACAGATATGCTACCTGAGTATTATCACTTGTCGTGCTATTGTCCAAGGGAAGTTTGTCACTGAGCTTGAGTCAGCCCCTCTGTAATATGTCTCTTGTCCGCATACCTGGCCATCCTGAACGTCTAATCAAGTCTTTGTTCGAAATCACTGAAGCCTTCAATCCGATCATCAAGATTATCAAGTCCATAACCGACGAGTCGTTGAAGACCTATGGGTAGTGTAGTTGTACACTCATATTACACTCCTACCCGAGTTTAGAAGATTTTGAAGTTGTTGCTCGCACTCTGAAGTACAACCATTAGGCCAAATCAGCTTCTGGGAGATGGATACTTTATATGTGTATCTTTTTGATTTCGAGATGTAGCTCCGCTGTGTGTTATTCGTGGATACTCTTTATAGTTATTTGACATGGATATACAGTGTATTTGGTTGGTAGCCATGGTTCTATTTCATTTTGAGCATGGGTATGCCCGCCTCGGTGAGACATTTGTTATTTTGTAGACGACACATCCTGATTCTTGGTTCTTGGGCTGACTCGTTCAGCATATCAATATAGATTGGTAAAGAATTGGTAATGTATTTCGGCCATCAAATGCTCTTCTGACCTCACACATTAGGGGGCATCTATTATAACCCAAAATTGCACCATACTTGCTTACCTGGCATCAGGCCAACTCATTTCCCTTCATTGCCAAAACATCTGTTGAGAAACCTCTTTAAAAAACCTCTTGGGTAAAGGTACACGCAGCCTAACCCACTACTGCACGCGTTGGAATGCTGGCAGGCCTACTACTGCACGAGTTTGAACGCTGACAGGCCTATTACAGCCCGCGTTTACCTAACAAAGCACAAAAACAGGAAAGTTGCCGACGGGACAAAAATCTATAGGTCAGTTAACTGAAACTTCCATCCATGCATGGCTGAGAGTTCGTCCAAAACCCTAGCTCCTTCTAGCCTATAAAAGAAGGGGTAGGGGTACCATTTGGAGGAGGAAAAATATAGCAAAGAAACTCTGCCCAATTGCCAAATCCATTTGTCCCAACCCTTTAGCCTTTCCTCAAGCCTAAGGAGAATTAACGCAAAGCAGTTGGAGGACAAAGAAGAGGAGGAGCCTAGGATCAGGATCAAGGAGCGGTGGCCGGTCTCGAATTCTATTATAATTTGATTCATTGTGAAGCTAATAAAAGAATACTTTTCCCATCCCAATGCATGAGTTATATGTGATTTGTGTAATTTATGCTTAATTTCTAACCCTCAAGTAGAAAAATAGCATGCATGCATAGAGTTTTGTCTTGATTGCAGGTTAACTTTGGAAGGCGCTGCATGAGCAGGTAGTCAAGAGCGCAATGAAGGATCTACACCAAGCATCAATAAAAAGGTTAGTAGTTCCTTTCCATGCACGTATCGTAAAAAGGGTTTAAAGTTTTGGGGGATAGGTTAAAAGGTCATTTCTTTAAGTTCAAGATCTGCATGCAAGCCTAGCCCTAGCTTGTTAGTTCATAGGGTATCATTTCCCAACAACAACGTCGAACCTGAATTCTGCTTTGGTTCATTTCTTGTGTAGTAGTTGATTCACTAATTTATTTTCAGTAGGGACTGCCTTTTCTTTGAGCGCAGTGATTGATAATAGAGCATAATCTATGCAATTCCTTTTCATCTTCGTCCAACTCTAGGAAAATTTTCAAAACATTTCCTAAAGTGTTTTCCTTCTCTAGTGATCCTTTGGTCATGGACCAATCATCTGTGGGAAGCCTATTGATCATATATGGTACAAAAAATGTTGAAGCTTCCCATTCTTGTCGCAACAATTTGTCCCTCATCCTTTTATAGGTTTCTTTTTCATCTTGTGGGTTGAATGTGGATACAGGTGTTGTTGACTTCTTTACGCATTTACCAACTTGTTTCTCTCCATTGGTTGCATCTGGCCCTATTTTGGTTCCTTCCCTTGTAACAACTGCAAGTTTGGGTCCTTTGTCCCTTATATTGGTTGAGATATTCTTAATGTTTTGGTTTTGATTTTGATTCCCTCTGGCCTACCATTTTTCCAGCAGTTGTGGAAAATCCTTTGTCACATGTTCTAACACATGACAATAAGTGCATATTGTGCAAGGATTCTGGAAATCCCATGCTAAGAGTCCTGGTTGGTTATATTTATAACATACTATGGGGTCTCTTCCTCCTTGCCTAAAGTTTGTTCAAACTTGAACTATACCGAATCCTTCACAATTTACTTGATACTTCCCTCCTCCTTCTATCGCAACATTCTCCTCTTGAATCCTGTACATGCCTATCATGCACTCCCTCATTAGATCAAATGCACAAAAATATTTATCTTCATGTCCCAATGATTTTCAAAAGATACAAAATAGGATTCTTTGGGTATGTTGATATTTCTATAGTAGTTGGCACTCATGGGGGTTATGTCCCAATTTCTTGTTGTTGGCACAGGGGTAGACCCAGGGGTCAATGCTACAAAAGTGCACCAACAAAACCCTAACTACTGGCCCTTTCGGCAACACCTGCGAAGAAGATGAGGTCTCACCTGAGGTAGAGGCAAGGGTGGTTGTATGACTCTAGTGTCTGCAACCTTAGCTGGGACACAGATCTGTGATTCTAATCAAGGAACTCAACAATTAACATTCATCAATATTCAATTCTTATTTACAGTGTAGTTAAACCCTAATTACAGAGCATCGCAGTATTAAACCAGATATAGCATCTAACAACACTTAGCATGATGGAACAAATCAATTATAGCAGATTCAAAAACTAATCACATGTATATAAGTCATATCTAACATCCATATATATGATTAAGCATTGATCATCGATAGATCATTCATATAGGTTAAATCACTAGGCACATTAACATATCAGCACATCAACACATTGCACAAAGTAGAGCAACACAACATGTACGTGGTTCACCCCCACCCTAGGGTTACAGCCACCAACTCTTTGTCTTCTTTATTAGCTTATTCAATATGTTACATGCACAGAGCCTCAAAAACCCTAATCTGTAGAGGACAGGAGATCTGTGTATATCGCTAGGTCCTCCTTCCCTGAGTAGATATAAGCACACAACCTTCTACAGTCTTTTACAATGAATTGCACTTAGCTCTGCAAGTCTCACATAGTATGCACCAAAGCACTTACAACTCTTGATCACACAGATCCAACTCTAGCACTCAACCATTTGTGTTCACTACATCGCCTTAGCATATATTTATACATAAAAAATAGGCCTAAGCATGGGTGAACCCATGGGCCGACATTCCCATACCCGTTACATAATCCCAAATCTCAAAAAGGGCCCTAGAAGGGGCCAAGATCCCACGATATCTGCTTCATATTGCGCTATGCCTTAGAAAATATGTTGAAGTCCCAAAATTAGGTCAAACATGACCAAGAATCCTCAAAACTTGGTCAAGGGCCAACAAGCCCCCAACACTCACCTGTGACTCGTCCCGAGTCACTTTGATCTGACTAGTTCTGCTTCAAAATCCTTGAGCTCGGTTCGAGCTGCTTCGACTTATTGTTGTGCTATGACCTCCTATTCAGTGAACTCTTATATGACTGCTTCGTTCATAGGTCCTTCGAGGCGTTATTCAGCTATAGTGACAACTTTCTCTAGTTCCACTCCTCGACCTTCGATTTTTGTGAACAGTTGGTAAGCCTCGTCTTGTATAGGTGTGCTTCTCTTGGGATCGCTTCATTCTTTCCACAACTAACAGGGGCTTCAACTATGCCTGTATTGTCTCTTATTGATACTTCACTTTCTGAAGATGTGACTCCAGTGCCTTCAATTCTAGATCCTCAGTGAGTTGTTCATATGTTTGGGCATTGCGATCACTCAGTTGCTTTCATTCCAGGGCAAGGAATTTTATTCTTTCAACTGCACTTTGAGCAATTGCTTCCCTTTGGTCCCTTACATCCTAAGGGGTGTCAGGTACAATGCAGAAATCTAAATCTATTATTCATTGTTGTAGTTGTTGGACAACTTTTGTGAGCTTCTCTACTTGATGCATGACTCAGTCTTCATCCTGTAGCTCTAAGCCTATCATAGAGCGGAGGGCTTTGTTTACTTCTTATTTTACTTCAAGCTGCTCTGCGAGCAATTTTTCTTTCTCTTGCTACATCTGTGATTTCTCCACTTTAAACTTAGCCTGGAGAACAACCTTCTCCCGTTCTACAATTCTACATTGTTCTACAATGTCGCCTTGTACTTGCTTCAAGGTCTAGGTAGCTTGTTTTGCCTCTTCTTGTGCGCAACAAAGACAATCTTTGACCGCATCATATAATCAACGGAGTTGGGTTGGCTTATCCCCCAACTCTGGTTCTCCTCATGAAAGGGGCGTAATGTACACTGTGCGGCTAGACTGAAGGGTTTGTTGTACCCCTCAAAATTCAACCTTAAGTCTGTCATACATTTCCTCCTGGTTAGCTTCTTGTTTCTCCATGATTTCTAGTGAAGCATCATTGAGGGCTGTTATGATGAAGTCAAAGTCATAAATAGTAATAATGGTCTTCATATTGGTCACTGTGGCTCTTGATTTCTTTCAGGAAGAAGGTTCCGGGGGAGAAACCTTCCTCTTGTTTAGGGGATCAATCTCATCTCTTGACGGTGTTACTTTGCCTTGCTTATGTTCAGCTCCTGTGCCATTTATTTATTCCTCCTCACCCCCTCGGTCAGGTGATACTAAAGTAGTCTCTCTTGAGGTGCTGCTTAGGTCTTGGACCTCTTTGGTCTTCTTCATTTTGTTGGGTTTGGGTGTATCATGCGCGGTTTCTAGGTTGTCAGGGTCGAACATCTCTGCAGGGTCTACTGGAATAAGGAGGTTTGTTGACTAGTCCTGAGTGATATCCTCAAGATCCTCTTCCATGAGCTTGTAATATGACTGAAGTTGCTCCTTATGTTCATCGGCTCACGTTGTAAGGTAGATGAAGTGCTTATCTGCACAAAACTTCATCAGATGTCGGAATCTCTATAAGGTGTTCAGAGTCATGTGAGGTTCTTCTTCTATGGATCTCTTCAGCTGAAGGTAGTAGGTATGAAAAATAGCGTTCGATTGCCACTGTTTGTTCGTATCACTTGAGTACCTTAATGTTCTGATTCTTATCTTCTTTCGGCAGAGTAACTTAACTTTGTTAACGTTCCTTCCTAGAAATCAAGGGTATTACTTCATCTATACCTGGAATAGGTACTTCAGTCTCTTTTGGGTCTTCTAATTTTCTTTCAACTTTGACATCCAAATCTATGGTTCGAAATAGCTTCACCTAGTTCTCTTGTTCTTCAATAAAGTGTGCAATCTTCCTAGTCATGAAATATTTTAGATCTTGCTTCTTTTGTTCTAAGACTTCTTCTTCTTTCCTTCTGGCCTGATCTTTTTCAATCCATGATTTTCCTAATAACATAGAAAATGGAGCGTTGTTATTAATAAATTTAATAACTTCAAATTCTTCCTCTGTCGAAGTTCCATGAGCACTCATAGATATCCTGGTAAGTCTTCCACATAGGGTTATCAAATTTCATTTGAATAATCATATTCCTCCCAATGAAGGAATCATAACAGGCTTCTCTAGAATTTCCCAATTTCTTTCGGTCATGATATTCACCTGTGTTTCCTCATCTAGAACACATTCAATGTTGAATTCTCCTATTCTTACTTCAATGCATTCTTTTTCTTTGAAGATCTCTGATAAGATTATATGTCGGTGGTCATTCAGGGTTTCTTTCATCTGTAGCAATACTTTTTCTGATTCTTTCTGGGGTTCTATCATAATCTCAGTTTCTAGATATTTCTCGTGGTCTTCTTGTCTCATATTCATCCTTTCAACCTTAGCAATCATTCTAGGGCAATCCAATACTTCATGGTCCATAGCTTTGCAATAGAGGAAACTAGGTCTTCTACCAGGGCATTCCTTAGCCAGATGTCCTGGTCTTATGCAAATGTAACAAAGGGTTAATCCTCTCTTTCTTTTAAATGATCCCCAACCTTTCCTATACTACGCACTAGGATCATGGTAGCTAACCTGCAAAAAATTCTTTCTAGGATCCTGCATCCATTTGTTAGTCCAAACATTCTCTCTATGCATAGGTATAACATATCTTTAACTATTCTTATCAGATCTACTCATATCAAATCTTCTTTCTTCTATTAGTTCCCTAGTTTTCAATCTAGGATAAATCTTATCAAACATACCTAGATCCATACTTTAGAAACACGAATTTCCACTAATCTTATCTTCAGCAGAGCACAAAGCTTCCAGATCTTAAAACTTTTCACTATTATTACCTTTATCAGAGAACAAAGTGTTCAAATCTTACCTATTTTCTTCATATCAAACTTCTTTCTTTAGCATGGACCTTCACAACTCAAGTAGAAAACTGTGCACTAGAGAAACAAATCTATGCACAGAGCTTTCACAATTTATGGTCAGGTCTTTGCACAAATCTTCTTTTTCCTGAGTTCCCAACAATCACAATTTCAGGGCCTGGCAACAGAACCATTTGTTAGCATAGGGGCAGACCTAGGGTTCAACGCTACAAAAAAGCACCAATAAAACCCTAACTACTGTCCCTTTTAGCAACACTTGTGAAGCAAATGAATTCTCACCTGAGGTAGAGGCAGGGATGGTTGCAGGAATCTAGTGTCTGCAACCTTAGATGGGACACAGATCTTTGATTCTAGTCAAGGAACTCAATAGTTAACATTCATCGATATTCAGTTCTTAGTTACAATGCAGTTAAACCCTAATTACAGAGCATTGTAGTATTCAACCATATCTAACATATAACAACACTTAGCTTGACAGAATATATCAGATCTACCATATTCAAGCACTAAGCACATGTATATAAGTCAAATCTAACATCGATCCATATTGTTAAGCACTAAGCATCGCTAGATCATTCATCTCATTTAAATCACTAGATACATTAACATATAAGCACATCAAAACATTGCACAAATCATAACAACACAACATGTACGTGGTTCACCCCCACCCTGGGGCTACGTGCACCAAATATTTGTCTTGTTTATTATCTTCTTCAATAGTTTACATGCACAGAGCCTCAAAAACCCTACTCCGCAAAGGATAGGATATCTGCACAACTAGCTATATCCTCCTTCCCTGAGTAGATGTAAGCACACAACCTTTTACAGTCTCTTAGAATGACTTGCACTTAGCTCTGCAAGTCTCACATAGTATGCACCAAAGCACTTACAAATCTTGATCACACAGATCCAACTCTAGCACTCAGCCATTTTTGTTTACTACATCACCTTAGCATCTATTTATACATACAAAATAGGCCTAAGCATGGGTGAACCCATGGGTCAACATTCCCATACTCGTTACATAATCCCAAATCCCAAAAAGGGCCCTAAAAGGGGCCAAGATCCCGCGATCTCCACTTTGTCTTGCAATCTGCCTTTGACAGCCTTTCGAAGTCCAAAAATTAGGTCAAACATGACCAAGAATCCTCAAAACTTGGTCAAGGGCCAACACTTGCATATCTCATAGTATCCTCCTCCTGGTAGAGGGTTTGGCACTCCAACTGCTAAGTACTATGAAAAGCTTGGACATTCATATTTTTGGTGACCTTCATTCTTGCATTTGGTGCATCATATCGGTTCCTATTTCTCCTTCCCATTTGCAATTTATGCCAATTGAATTGTTAATGAAATTAACTGGTTTTTTATCTACACCATTCCACTGTTGTCTCCGACTGAAGAGGCTTCCAATTTCATAAAAACTTCCAATTCCTCAGACTTTGACGTAACCTTTTTCTATATTAAAGGACTTCAGATGTGAGTTAACAAGACTGTAATGAACCACTCTCTATGTTTCTGATTGGGTATTTGAAAGGTTAACCTCCCCATCAGATATTTGAACCTATGATCAAACTCCCATACTGACTCAGTCTATAATTTCTTGATCTCCTTGAGCTCAGTAATGTATTGTCATTTAGACTTTGGTTTCTTGAATTCTTTTAGCAGTACTTGTGTAATCTCTAATAATGTCCTTGTTTGACGTGGTGGTGTAGTACTTTGGAGCTTCATGTACCAGACTAGCGCTGGTCCTCTAAACATTGTTTCTAGCTGCGTGATCTTTGCACCACCATAGAGGAAATTCTTTGCAATCCAAATGGTTTCACATATGAACAAATGTTTTTCTGGATCCTCAGATACAATTCCTTTGAACTCCGATAAACTTAGTGCATTGTCTAGTCCTGCCATGTTGCTGGGTGTAGGACCCCTTCCTAGTGATGTTGGTTGAGTCTAACTACCTGTACTGCTACCACTACTCTAGCTACTACTACTTTGTCTTCCTTTACTTATTACAAGTGCTCTGGAAATATCTTTGAATGTTGGCTCAAATTCAGGTGACACATAGGAGGTTGTTGTTTAGAACCATGACTCAACTAAGACATGAATTATCGGTTCTTCTATGACTAGAATGAACTGGATATCTTCCTCTTCTCCCTTTGTTTGATCTACTTATATGATCTGAATGTTTGTGAGATGCTTCTAGTACTCACTGTGCTACTCTCCAACTGTAGGTATCAACTTCTTGTACCTTCTCTCACTATGTAGGACTCCAATTTTGTCTTCTCCTTCTGATATCCCTTCTTATTTATCTTTCATTCTCAGTCTCCCTTTCCTATGCCCATTTTATACCCTCAAATCAACTCCTAGTCAACAAACCTCAATCCCTCTTTGTGTAAATTTCTTTAGCTATCTGACTCCATTGTCATAACTTCTTTATCACATAATAACATTTTTATCTAGGTAGATATCAAATTTATGAATCTTCCTCACGGACCTTTAAAGACGTCTCTTTCTGCAACACTGTAAGCCTAGGTACAGTGCATGTAAAATTCTATTACATAGCCTCCCAAGATATTTTCCAGCCAAAATTCCACTACGTAGGACATCCTATTGTCTACTTCTTCCACTCATCTCACTATTTTAGGAGTCCAATTATTTTGCACAACTAGTCTATGTCTACCAGTCTTTTGCACAAATATTTGTAGCCTCTCTGCTAAAATATTAGGAAATTCACCGAAAAATACCTGATGCAAGTCTGTCTACACATACATTTGCAGCCATTGCTTACTCTTTAAGCAAGTGTTTTTATGCTCCTTCTTCGTAAATTATTCTTCTTTTTGTTCCATCCATTCGATTATCTCTTTCCTCATCGGTCTCCAAAACATTCCCTCACTTTTAGATTCTGTGTCTTGGTAATGGAACCATTTTTTGACAAAGGAAGGTTCAAGACCCCGATTTCAAAGTAAGTAGTCCAACAAAACCCTACAGATACCAGCCCTTTCGGCATCACCTGCAAGCAGTAGAAGTATCACCCGAGGTATCTTTATGGGGACTACAGGAACCAATATTCTGCAACAGTGAGGTAAATAAGGGAGGCACACTCTTTCATACCTACACGATCCTTTTGTTCTCTATATCTTATTTAACCTAACCATGTTACTTAATTATTTATGCATACCAGTCTCTATTCTTATCATTTACAGTTAAACATACAATTAAGGTTACTGCACATGAATTGATCAACAATATCAATAAAGATAAGAATTCATCCATAGTGAAGGTAGGAATTAACACCATACAGACATGAATTAACACAATACAAGTATCAATAACCATTTTACAACATAATTTGACACATAGTTACCATGGTTCACCCCCTCCTAGGATACGTCCACAAAATATTTTATTTTTTATTATAGTTAAGGCATTCTTCTTGTGCTATATTCTACAATAGATATTAAATATACATTCCTTTGCTTACATTCATGATTCTTACATAGAACATCCTCCCATCACAACAACTACTCAAAATTATTCTCTACTTCTTGTTCTGTCGCTTTTCTTTCATTACTCTCTCTGATGTCGCTATTGAAATTCACCTTTATTTCTCATATTTAGGTATCCTTTTCTCAGGTTTTCTTTCCATATCATATTGAGTTGGCTCCCACTCATGCTCGTCTGGCAACAATTCATTATGATTTGGTGTTGGTGCAGTCCATTTTGGTACAATATTCGAGGAAATATTGATAAAGGAATAGTAATTAATGAATGTAGTTAGGAAATGGACCAAAGAAGGAGCGCACATCCGAAAACAGGATAAAGAAGTGTTGGGAAAGAAGGAAAGTGAAAGGAAGGAGGAAAGTTATGGATCAACAAGGAAAACAACTGGATTTTGGACCAGTCGCGCTCAGGAAGTTAGAAAGTGGACAAACCTAATCCACCTAGTGTTAGTGGGTTAGGGTTTTGGTCATTATTATAATGGGTAATTAAACCCTTTTTGTAATATAAATATATGTTTTGAGATAGTGGAGGAATTAACTGTTTATATGATTTTAGAGTCATTTTTTGAGACAGAGATATGCATTGTAATCGAGCAAAGGGTCACAATATGTGGATCTTAGTGCGACCTTGTTAGCCTCAAATGTAATGCACACAATGCTATAAACTTGATGAAGAATAATAAAAGAGCGAAGACAACCAAATATTTTTGGACGTATCCTAGGGGGGTGAACCACAATAAATTTTGTTTCTCTATGTGGAATGTTCATCTCATTTCTTGGTATTGTTTAGTTATGAATGGATTAATTTGTTAGTAGTAAAATGTAGCATGTAATAGAATAACCTGTTAGGATATTTAGACACTTAGGAGTTAGTTAAGATCTACTTGGTCTAATATGTCGTTAGGTAAAAGTGTGTTTCTTTAGTATGCATTAGTATGCATTTGTAGTTAGGAAATCCGACGGTCACGATATGTTCCCGACA
>ML783220.1:430276-460624 GCA_009831015.1 Picea engelmannii | reverse complement strand
AGATCACTCTCTCTTTGGTTTCCTTACGAGACCTCAGAGCGGCCAACGGAGCCGTTAAACTCGTCAGGGTGGTCCATACCAAACGGCTTGGGTTATTTAGACAACCCCGGACCGGTTCCACTCTCCCAGTTGACGGACGGTCAATTTCGCCTGTCAACAGGTACTCACAAAGAAAGGATCCATGATTGGTATCAATGCAAAATATTACCACGCATTAGGTTTGGTGCAGAACAAGAGAATAAATATATGCAGAAATATGATGGAATAGGACAACCCAAAGAACATATAGACATATGCATAACTCAATGGAGACTGATACCACAAGAATAATTTCCACATCACTTCATCCATACATTATAAGGCATTCCAAGAAATTGGTATACAAAATTGGAACTGTGTAGAGGAACTGTAAATTGGGAAGATTTGCAGTAGAACTTTGTAGTCACGTTTGCATTTGAACATGAGAATCTAATGATAGATGCAACACTGAAGTTGATAAAAGAAAATATCTTTGAAGAACCTTAAGTTGAAATTTTACTAACTTATTAGAACCAAAATCGACAAACAGTTAGACATTTTCTACATTGTTGCAACGTCGCAAAATATGACCCAACAGAAGAATACCCGCACGATATTAAGATAAAAAACATTGAAGGGGAAAGAGAAGTAGAAGTCCCATAGTTACAGTCAGAAAAATTTTCTGCACCATTGAAGATAAAGAAAGTCAATATTGGAACAGAAGAGCATCCAAAAAAATAAATTGTTGATGACTATTGGGATAACCAGACAGTGGAAAGAATAACATAATTATTGCACGAATATACCGATCTATTTCCAACACCATTTTTAGAGATGAAATGGGTTGTAGGATAACTTGAAGAAATTAAAATTCCTCTATGACCAGATGCTAGAAAAATAAGACATAGACCCTAAAGGATTAATCCAGTATATAAACAGAAAGTTAAGGTAGAGATTGACAAAATGTTAGAGGATGGTATAATAGAACCTGCTAAATAATCTAAGTGGATTAGCTCCATGGTAGTTCAGGAGAAGAAGAAAGGGGAAATAAGGATCTATGTAGACTTGAGGAAGTTTAATGATGCATGTATGCATGATCCCTTCCCTAATCCATTTATAGATGAGGTATTGGAAAATGTAGGAGGACAAGAAGCATACTCATTTACTGATGGATTTCCAGGGTATCACCAAATCAAAATAGCACCAGAGGATCTTCATAAGACTACATTTTCTATAGAATGGGGGTCATATCAATACATATTAATTCCCTTTGGGTTGAAGAATTCCCCTGCTATTTTTTCAAGAGTTGTGGTAGCTTCATTTAAAGATTTTATACATAAATTTTTGGAGGTTAAAATGGATGATTGGACAATATTTATCCTATTGAAAGATCATGTTGAAGTTTAATATTAATGTTAGATATATGTAGACAATTCCAAATTTCCTTGAACATTAAGAAATGCATATTCAATGCACCATTTGGAATTTTTCTAGGACATGTGGTTTGTAAATAGGGCTCATTTGTTGACCTTGCAAAGATTGCTATCATTTTTAATTTACCACCACCTAAGTCAGTGCGCCAATTAAGATATACACTAGGTCACACATGATACTATAGGAAGTTCATAAAGAGATACACACAGATTACTATGCCCATGGAGAAATTATTAAAGAAGGATATCAAGTTTCAATGGAATGATGAGTGCCAATAAAGTCTAGACATCTTAAAAGAGAAAATGGAGACACCACCAATTCTGGTGTTTCCAGATTGGTCAAAAGAGTTCCATGTTCATGTGAATTCCTCTTCAATAACACTTGGAGTAGTACTAACACAACTAGGAGAAGGTGACATAGATCACCTAAAAGTATTTGCAAGTAGGAAACTCTCAGAGTCAGAACATAATTATAATACAACAAAGTGATAAAGTTTGGCTATGGTATATTCACTACAAAAGTTCATACATTATTTATTAGGCCAACATTTTAAAATGTTCACAGATCACTCTGCTTTCAGATACCTTGTCAACAAGCCAATGTTGGGGGTGAGAATATGTATATGGTTACTTTTATTTCAAGAGTTTGATTTTGAAGTAGTTGTGAAGCCTGGAAGACTGAATGCAGGGCTAGATCATCTATCCATGATAACTAATGGAGAGGAACCAAGAATATTGGAGGACAATTCTCGTGATGCACAACTCTTTTCAGTGTAGATTGTTGATGAATAATTTTATGATATTATTGAATTTTTTAGTACATAAATTGCCCCAAAGGAATACAAAACTGTGCATAAGAATAATTTGGTGGTTATATATGTAGATTACCAAATTATTGCAGGACACCTATATAAAATAGGAGATGATAATATTTCGAGTAGATGTGTCATGGAATATGAACGTCCCATCATTTTGGTAGAAGAACATGAAAGAATATATGGAAGACACTATGCAGGAAAATCCACTGCACAAAAGATAGTACACGCAGGACTATGGTGGCCAACAGTTTCTAAAGATGCAAATGAATATTTCCATACTTGTGATGTCTGTTAGAGGGTAGGAAGTCCATCTACGAGGGATGAGATGCCCCTAAAACCTAAGGTAACCCTTAAATTGTTTGAAAAATGGGAAATTGACTTTGTAGGACCAATCAATCCACCAACTAGAAGATTAGGAGCAAGGTACATCATTACAGTGACAAAATATTTAACTAGATGGGATGAAGCAACATCAATAAAATATTGTAGCACATAAATTATAATGCACTTTCTGTATGAACAAGTAATTACAAGATTTGGATGCCCTAGAATTTTGATGAGTGATCAGGGAACTCACTTTATCAATAATACCATCCGAGAAATGATTGAAGAATTTGAAATACACCATCAAAAGAGAACTCCATACCATCCTCAGGATAATGGAATAGTGGAAGCATTTAATAAAATACTAGAGAATTCCCTAACTAAAATTTGCAATGTAAACAAGGATGATTGGGATTTGAAGATATCAACAATATTATGGGCTCTTAGAACCACATGCAAGAAATGCATATAGAAGACACCTTTAAGATTGGTGTATGGACAGGAAGCAGTATTCTGTTTAGAATATTTGATACCTAGTCTACACATTACATCCATTACAAACATGACGGAAAGAGACACAACTAAAGAAATATTGTCTCAAATCATGGAACTAGAAGAAGACATGATTATGGCTAGTTTCCATCAGGAAGTATAGAAATACAAAGACAAAGCTTGGCATGATAGACACATTAAAAATAAAAAAGTTAAGGAAGGAGATCTGATTCTCCTCTATGAAAACAGGTACTTACGACACCCAAGAAAATTCAGAATGCATTAGTTAGGGCCATATGAGATAAAATATATCACAGATGGAGGTGTTGTGCAGAATCTAGCATGAAAAGAGATTCAAGGATTGGTGAATGGAAATCGATTGAAATTGTATAGGGATAGTCGACCCAAAAACCTTTATTAGTTGTAGTGTAGGAAATTACAATTGTACATAGTTTATATAGTAGGAGTTAAAAGAAAAAAGAATATATTTTTTTGGAAAAGCAAGAAAAATACAAAAAGATGCAGTAGATGGATAAGTGGTAGATAGATAGTTAGATAATACAATGTGAAAGAAGATAGAAATTGGCATGAAAGTACATGAATACATTACACACCAGGGAAATGTGACAAGACATAAAAAACAACGCGTTGATACAAAAAGAAGACAAAAAAAGAAAAATCGATGGTTAGAAAAGTGCACGGGATAGAGAATTTATGACACGACCTATAAAATTAGAAAAAATGAACGACAAGACTCATTGTGGATTTTTTCAAATGAGAGAGAAGGAAGAAAACCTAGTGCGAGTAGGTGAATCCGAGGTGTTCAGTTAAGATTAAGAGGAACCCTTTCAATATTTCACAGAATGGCGCCACCAAATTTTGGAGATCATATCCTGGTCACAAGCAAAACATGGAATGCCGCAAGGTCTACACAGGAAATAGCCACCGATGGAGAAATACCAAATCAGTCGGAAGGAGTGGTGGATGTGGATGCAATTCCATATCTAGTCATTGAACCAATTAGTCCCACTATTGTAGAAGAGAAGGATTCAACAACATAAGGAATCGATATCGACTCGCTGAGAGAAACACAAAACCCTAGCATAGAGCAAAACCCTACGAAAAAATTTAGGTGCAACACAACCACAAGAACTGTTGAATGAGGAAAATGATGAACGACCATAGTTTAATGAAGGACAACACCTTATATATGAGCCAATGTAGTAGTTGGAGGAACAAGTAAAGGTGGAAGACATTACGAATCAATAAAATTCAGACACTGAGGAAGATGAGGAAGAGAACCGAGTCAAAATGATAAGACCATAAGAAGGAAAGAAGAAGACTAGGGAAAAACTACCATGCCAAGAACATCGAGAAAGAAGAAGGAACTCACACTATCACTACCGTAGATAGCTGAAGGATTCAAAGTAGTTGGTGACATGTTAGGATCTGTTAACAAATTGAAGTATGTTGATCATGATGTGGAAGACACAAGGAAGTTTCCTAAGTTCATGCAATAGGTTTACATGGAAATTAAAGGATAGGATCCATCAGGGGATCCCATTCTGGAGCCAAAACAATGGATTGTAGGGTTATATAACACATGAATTATGAACCTATTGGAGATTCCTCACTTTGGGAGAGGAAAATATGTTAATGCATGTGTCAAACAACTAATGGAACTAGTACATGGAGGTATATTATGGATGGAGAGGCATGTATACATAGATGTGGACTTAATTACATAAATCAAAGGATTGCCAACAGATGGAGCAAAGCTAGAGAAGTACATGGATGACCAAAAAAAAAAAAATCCATGTAAAAAGAGATAAAGATAAAATATGGGACTGACAGAGGATCCAGGGTAATGGTTATTAGAAAGATAAATGACCTAGAAACTAAGTTTTCAACAAAATTGATGGCATGCAAACTCTTGAGAAAATTTTGCAAAGAGGAAACCCATGCTGGAGTAATAGCAACAACCGTGCAGTGTACAAATGGGAGTCTACTCAGTTGGGCTCCATATGTACTAAACTTGCTTTTGGAGGATTTCAAGGATGTAAAGGACTTGGGTTCAAAATTTCACTATGCATGGTTGATCATATTAATAACACTGGTTGGATGGGGAGAAACAAAATACAATGTATTTTACCAGAGGGTAGGGAGATGATGCACAACAAAAAACACAACACTATGACACACTTCAGATCTGAAGAAAAGGAAGGAAAATTATAGAATTTTCTCCATGACATATGATGAGATACAGGAGAATATAGAAAACACATGGAGAATACCGCCGTAAGTGGTAAGGGAAAATCAAGGAATAAAAAACTTTCAAGATTGAAGGCACAACATATGGATCTAGGCTAAGAGGGATCCTAAAAAGGAATGGATACAATTGAGATACTGTGTCATAGGGGAAGAAGGGAAGTGGGCCATGAAGGATTGGCCTAAAAAAGGGAAGGTGCCAATAATACTAAAGAAGGTACCAAAATATAAAAAAGTAGAGGATGTTCCTTAACAATAGTCAACTAGCCCAACATAAAATACAAGGAAAGCGACAGAGTGCACAAAATAAATAGGGGGTAGCACAACCATTAAAAAGCTAAGGCAAAAAAAAAATATCCCAAATGATTCAAGTCAGGAAAAGGAGTGCACAAAAAAACCAAATGGAGGAACACAACCCAAGACAAATATTCCTATGCCAAAGGAACTATGAGGTGGAAATCCCCCAAATATGGATATACCAGTTCCAACTACACAGACAAAGACCCTACCAATGAAAATAATAGCGTTGCAGACAACATGACAACACAAGAAAATGAAGACACACGGGGAGGTTCCTCATCTCACAATTACAGAGGATGATGCATAATTGGTAGTAGATAAAGTGCAAGATTTCACAACGGAAGATGGGTATGATGCTAAGAAGCAAAGGTATGAGATAGTGAATAAATTGATAGAGGTCAAGGATGCATTGTATCAGTTCCAACTTACAGCAGTGCAACAAAAATATCAGGAACAACAACAACAAACCTCTTAGGAGAGAACATTTCCCGAATAGGAGATAGTGCAGATCATAGCTATGGGGAATGAAAAATTCTATATCATCCAGGAGATGTTTCCAGTAGATAAGTTACAATTCCTAAGATAGTCAAGGATATATATCATCTAGACTTGGCACTTCCAAAGATTCCAACTAAGGCATTCTACGAACTCCAGATAAGTGTCATGCAAGAAATTCAGTCAAGGGCATGTGCAGATGCTACAAGATTACAATTGGCCAAAGAATTCAATAATACATGGGAAATAACTCTTAACCAGGTGCAGTTCGAGAGGGATGAATAAAATAAACACGCTGGAAGAATAGAGCAATAGGTGGAATAAGTATTTAAAACCATTCACGACAACGCACAAGGATAGAATATACCCACAAAGGAAAAATTGAGAAAATAACACAAGTTATGGAAAATTACATAAGCCATATTACAAAGTTTTCAGAACTCCTAACACCTAGTAGTCCAGCAGAATTAAGAACATAGAAAGAGAAGGAGGCTACAAATCATATAGAAAACATTGCACTCAGACTCTAGGAAATAGCAAACATTTACAATAAGAGCGCGCAATTATGGAAAAACCTTCAGGAAGATCGAAAAATCTAGTAGTTAGAGCCAAAATAAGAGGGGGTAAATACTGCGGTGCAATAATTGAAGCATAAGAAGAAAACGATGGAAATAACTGACAGATTGAAAAGTGTGCAGGAGATGAAGAATATATAGGTGGAGCTTAAATCCATCCAAATAGATAAGAATTCAAGGCAAGTTCAATTAGAACCACTACAAGAAGAAGTAGAATATATACTCACTGATATTTGCACAACAAAGGGCGATATTGAAAAAGTTGGATTGGAGAGTGGGGAAATGGTGAAGGAATGCATTACTACGAAGATGGTGGAGATGGTAGCAGAAAAGAGAGCGTAAGTAAAATCTCGAGTTGAAGAAATTTCAAGTAGGTTTTAGGTGCTCGAGAAGTCAGTATAGGAAGCACACACTACCTAAGTGGATTTGGACGAGCCATAGGTAAGTGTTTGGGGCCTATTGGCATAGGCCATTTTGGGAGAAGATTCAAGGAAATATTGGTAAAGGCATGATAATTAATGAAGGCAATTGGGAAATGGACCAAAGAAGGAGCACATGTCGGAAAACAAGGAAAAGCAGTGCCGAGAAAGAAGGAAAGTCAAAGGAAGGAGGAAATATGTGGATCAATGAGGAAAATGGTTGGATTTTAGAGTAGCCGTGCTCAGGAAGTTAGAAAGTGGAAAAACCTAATCCACCTAGGGTTAGTGGTTTAGGGTTTTGGTCATTGTTGTAACGGGTAATTAAACCCTTTTTGTAATATAAATATATTGTGTGAGATATCGAAGGAAGCAAATGTTTAAATGATCTTAGAGTCAGTTTTTGAGATAGAGATATGCATTGTAATTGAGGGTAAGGTCACAAGATGTGGATCTTAGTGCGATATTACCAGGCTCAAATGTAATGTGCACAATGCTATAAACTTCATGAAGAATAATAAAAGATTGAAGACAACCAAATCTTTGTGGACATAGCCCAGGGGGGTGAACCATGGTAAAATTTGTCTCTGTGTGGAATGTTCATGTCATTTTTTGCTATTTTTTAGTTATGAATGGATTAATCTATTAGTAGTAAAACATAGTGTGCAATAGAATAGCCATGAGTTTACTGCAAAATAAATATTAAATGAATGCAACTGATTACAAAATGATAGATCTGGATATAATTATGTGTTTGATTGATATATCTGATGTGTTTTGAGGTATAAATAATATCCCTCATTGCCTCATAAGCCTCCCTTCCAATATTGCAGACATCTGGGTCCTGCACTCACCCATAATCCATCTCGGCTGAGACTGCATTGTGCACTCTATGAACAATGTTTCCTTCTATTCTTCATAAGGGATGATGGTTTTCATGGTGTTGTTGGAAACCTAAAGTAGAACCCGGGTCAAAGTAGAAATGTCCAATAGTTGGATGCAGCTCATGCTTGGTTGGTTTTCTTGTATTTTGTGCTAGTTGTTTATTCCTGACCCCCATCTTATCGTATTTCTTGATCTTCTTGATCCCATGCCTTCTCTCTGTTCTTCATTTCTTCTCATTTTTCTCTATCCAAATTGACTTCCCAATACATACATACATACATACATACATACATCTATATATATATGCCAATTTCATCCACAAGGAACTATTTTTCAAATGACATTTGTCTAAATGCACCTAAAGAGATCTTTCATAGATACAATTATTATTATTATTATTATTTCTTTGATGTTGATGCTAGGCATTGGACCTATCATTCCTACAATATCTAGGTCATCACTGCACCAACAAGAGGAATGATTCTTAATGAATGCATCTTTTGATAATGGATTTTTATATAGTCACAAATGATGTCCATTGGGAATTAATGGAATCTTTATTTCACTAATGGTAGGCCTCTTCACTACCCCATTGTCGTAGACAATGTCAATATCATATGTCCCTATCCAATGTGTACAAAAATTCCCATTAAAATATTTGAATCTAGAGTCAGATATAAGATCCCAATCCCTTAGATGGAACCTTTTCATTTTGATGAATTTATCATGCCATTTGGCTCATTGTTTTTGAACCATGGAGGTATGATGTAGCGTCACTTGACATCGTTCATCTAACTCATTGATATAGTTCACTTGATTCCGCTTTTCTTATAATAGATCCATTCCTAACTATAGTTTCATCCTTAGTGTCTTCACTTCTATCTCAATAGGGAGGATAACCTATGTACCGTATACAAGCTCATAAGGGGTAAATCATGTAGCATTCTTCCATGTAGTATGGTGTTGACGGACGAAATTGACCGTCCGTCAACTGGGAGAGTGGATCCGATCCAGGGTTGTCTAAATAACCCAAGCCATTTGGTATGAACCACCCTGATGGGTTTAGCGGCTCCATTAGCCGATCTAAGTCCTAAGAAAACAAAAGAAAACTACTCTAAATTAACTAATCTAAATGACAAAACTAATAAACAAATCTAAACTACTAATATATACAATTTAATACCTAAACTATACAACTATAATTCCATAAAACTAAATTCTTAATTACCAACAGAATCATCTTTAATTACAAATGTACAATTATTTACAAATTACAGATTTAAACTAAAACCTGCAAAACTCATTTGTAATCTGTCCTAAGACAGCGGAACTGTCATTTTTGGATTTTTATAATCTTAAAAAAGAAATAGAATAAAACTAACTAAACTAAGCAACTAAAATAATAACCTTATCTATAAATCTAAACTAATATATATATCTAACTAAACTACTTATATGACACTAATAAACTAACTATTAAACACTAAATAACAAACTGACCTGAAGTAATGCTTCAGGTTTGTCCTGTGTATGATGGTTGATTCAACTATTCGCAGGGAGTAAACCCGCACCGGATTATCCACGAGCTTCTCGTAAACAAGAAGCGGTTGTGCTTTTGTTATATTAATAACAAGACAAACAAGACATAAAAATAACAACAATCTTATGATTTATAAACAATCACAATAAGATAAATCTATATGCAACAATTTATACGAAACAATTCAATTAATGAAAAAGATAAACCTGTATTCATTAAATGAATTAAAGTGATTGTTGTATTTTCAAATAGGATATATCAGATATAGACAACATATAAATCAAATCATATCACCATGTAATGAATTACGATAGCTAAAGTAGTCTATAATTAATTACAAACTAATATGCAAAACCTGAAACAAAAGTTTGATATTTTGAAAGCGAAATCCGTTACAAGACACCAACTTTCGTCTCAGTATGAATCATAAATCCATAGTCTAGTTCTCTCCACAGTGATGATTCCTATTTATTACAAAAATACCAAGTATTTAAAGACTTCCCATAGGGTAAAACATCCCTGTGGGTGTTATCAAAACAGTTTACAGGAAATCTGGAGATAATCTCCCAAATTTGACTGAAACTAACAATCTTAAAACAAAACAAAATCTAAAATATCTCCTAAACTACTACATCATGCCCCATTGATCATTGCAATTCATGTATACCTAAAAGAGGGAAAAAATAGACAAGTTAGAAGATATTTTATTAATAAAATTAATAAAAAATCTAATTTCTAAGACTAGCTACAGAATCTTGCGATTCTGTAGCTGGTTTAAATCAAACAGAGAATCGTTTTTAAAACCAATTCAAATCCTAAAGAATTGTCTTCAAACTATTAAACAAATATCTAATTTTTATTTGGAAACAAACGAATCATTTAAATCAAAATTTTTATACTAATTTGAGAGCAAACAATATAATGATCAATCGAATGATTACAAAGATAGATGTACTATGTTCCATGTGTTATCACAAATTCGGGTAAGTAGAATCGTATTGGATAATTCAACACCAATGAAATCGTTTTCATAACCAATTGAAATCAACACCAACAGTTTTTGTTGCTTCATCTATCAAACAAATCATTTTAGAATCCAAACGAAATCAACAAGATCGTTTTCAAATTGATATAGATATATTAAACATAACAGACGATCATGCTAATCGTGGCACACAGTAATCACTTGCAGATCCAATCAAACATGAATGAATCGAAATGGTTTAAGGCTGATAGAATCGTTATGAATTAACATTGTTTCCATGATTTTGGCAAATAGATCTTCAACACGGTCGAATGCAACCAGAACCCAAACGAAAATATCGATTCAATACAAAACAGAGTCGTTCCTGGCTAAAGTCAACAGTGCTATTTTGAGTTTATTAGATTACATCGTATTTATCATCCCAGTCACTAACAATGACGCATAACACATACAGAGGATCATACCAATTCAAGTCCACGAAATCATTCCAAAATCAAACCATAAGGACTAAATCAGAGCTGAGAGAATCCAACCACAACGAAATCATACCAAATCAAAACATAGCCGTGTTCTAATTTTAGCATAACAATCTCCTGTACAGATCAAACACAATCAAAATCCAAACGAAAGTAAACCTCATTGATCACATTAATTCAAACCACACCAAGTCAAAATGAATCCATCGCTTCTACTAAGCTGGGCACGATGAAATCACATACCCAAATCATAACCATATTTGACTTTAGTAAAATGAATCTATTGTACAAAATCCACAACATAACCTCTTTTTATAATCAAACCATGAAAAAATCATTTCGAATAATAAACAGAGCTAATTGAAACCCAAATACCAATTCATTATATTAATCCAAGTAATTCATAAAATGAAATTGATATTGAAATTCATACCTGGATAAACAGAAAACAACTTGGTCATGATAATTTTGAATTGACGAAGGCTGTAACCGATTCGACATTCCTGAAAACGATCAAACCAGTGGTTTTCTACTTCTTGTCATTATCTTGAAACTTGTCCCTTTCTCTCGAAAACACTATGACTTGGTTCTCTAAAGACTTAATCTTCGATTGCAATAATGGGACGTCAGTGTAATAACGCTCCAGCCACACATTGCATTGGACGCACGATGTTTGCTCAGGCTTCGAAATTGCAGGCGAGGGTTTGTTTAAATTGTCGAGGGTTTCATTAGGCAACTTGATTCCTGGGTTTTTGGGATTTTCCTTTAGGCAAGGGGGTAGATTAGAGACAAATTCATAGGGTGGCTTAGAGCATAAGCCTTGGGAATAAGGGTACTCACTAGCTAGGAAGCGCTCGATATCAGAGTCCGAGTCTTCGCTCAGAACTATGGGCTTTAGATCAGCGTTTGTCTTAGGTTTATTCTGGGAAAGTCTCGATATCAATCAAGCATTCTTTTTACCATTGTTGTCGACAGTAGGATTACCCTTGACCCTCTTAGTCATGGGCTTCTTTACAGCCTCAGCCTTATCTATTTTGATGTCAGGTAGGTCGATGTCAGGGCAGATCGAGGGTTTGGGAGAGGGAAGAAGGGCATGGAAAGGCACGGGTGGCCCGACCTTAGTCTCAATAACCATGACTTTATCAATTTGGATAGACTCTGGACCAGCAAAGCCATTTCTAGACAGAAAAGCTTGCCAATTATCGCCATGAAGGTTTAAATGGTGAATGCCAATGAGTCTAATTAAGCCATGGTGAAACAAGTTGTTTTCAGCCTTTTCACATTTGAACCTCTTAGCCATTTTGTAAAGGCTACGTGGGAAGTAAAATGGCATGTTCAATGGATATCCCATGAAATTCATTAACATTCGAAGGTGATAAAGAAAAACCAATCCATACTAACCTTCACAGGTCACAAATTGTTTAACCATTATCAAAAGATCATGCCACCTGTGTTTAAGTGTGGAAATAGGCATACCTTTGTCATAGAACGTAACCTTTCATGATATGAATAGAAAACGCCATGGAACCTCATCAAATTTGGAGTTTTTAAACCATCGTTGGCCTGTGGCTGCTAGTCCTGTGGCAGAGCTTATGAATTCTTCATTGAGTTCAAGCTGAATGTCACCTACTTTAGCCCTACACCCATCAAAGTTAAGGGCGAATTGTTGTGCAACCATGAGGTTAAAGACCTTGAACCTCTGTATAAATGCGAGCCAACCACTGTTCTCTAAATCCTTATGGGCATCATCGAAAAGTGGCAGAGATTGGCTACTGTTCGGATCAATTCAGACCACCGGTGCCATAGACAGGAACACATGGTGAGTGAGGTGAATGAGCCAGGGTTTGAACATAGTATGCACAGGGGCAGAATGCTCACAAGGTTACCCGAAAACACCAGGGGTGACCTGGATAGGGGGAAGACATTAATGTCATCATGCGAAGGTGGTGGAGGTATTTCGGCCCATGCATAATAATCATTACCCACAGTACAACCGCCAACGCTTTTAGCTATGCATATCACAATGCATATGTGTCAAAAACTAAGCCATTTCAATCAACCAATGGATATATGGTATGTGGACCATCGTTTGCGCGAGCAATAGTCATAGTTTCAAAACCATAGCAATAAATCGAAACCAATACCAAGGGTATTATTATATGACATGTGTTGTATGAAACAATTTATACAAAGGGTTTAACAATAGCACAAATGTATTTTCATGAAACCAATGGTCAAATGAATCGATCAAAGAACATATAAATCCAATCATCAATGCATCACAAACTCAATCACTCATAAAACGAAACTATATAATCGATCAAAGACTGCCAAATGAGTACTGATCAAGGGGTCTTGCCAAATGTATAATGATAAGTAAATGGGAAATGTAATGGGCATATCGACAAGAATGATCCCAACAATCCAGTGATGATTTTAATATGACTTCGAAGAGAAAGTTTTCACGCTTGTAGTCGTGAAAACAACAACAAAGGTAAGTGCAAATAGCGCAAAAGTAATAGTGTCATTTTTATCAAGGATTGCGACAAAAATCAATGTTTGAAAAACACTGGTGTGGGCAGCTTATCAGGACAATGTAAAAAAATGAATTGGCTGCCAACATATGGTAAGCCCACAAATCCTCCAGAAATCTTTCTACCCAATCCTTAATATTTTATCAGACAATTTTATTTAGTATGGATCCCAAAATCGCATTAGAACTTTTGAATTTTCCTTTATCCCGTTGGTGGTATGGTAAGGTTATCCCATGATTGATATTGCATTATTCCATGATTTCCTGAATATGGTTGGAAGTGAATTGTTCTCCTCCATATGTGACGATTTCTATTGGCACCCCAAATCAGACAAAGATTTCTCCATAGAGGAATTATGACACTGGTTCTTCTATAACTTGGGAGAGTTCTTTGGCCTCCACCCACTTATCAAATGGTCCCACCATAAGTCATGTATGAAGTGGCATCTCATCTATCTAAATATACCATCCCATCCATTGAAAGTTGTCACAACTTTTCATGTACTCTCGGGCATCTCGAAATATGGTGGGCTAGTAATACCCTGCATCGAATACTTTGTAAGTGATTATTTTGTCTGAAAAGTGTCATCTATAGGGACCATCATGATATTCCCATAGGATTTCATGGATCTTGTCTTCTATAACACAACACTAGATTATGAGATCAGGCCCAATGTAGAAGCAATAACCTTTGATCAAGGAATAATGGGAACTTTTCTTGATAATCGGTTGCTTCTCTTTTAGTGAGATGTGTGTAGGGTGCTTTCCTACAACCAAGTAATTATTAATATCTGTGAACCATGGGGAGTTAGTAGATAATGAAAAAATATGCTCGTCAAGAAAAACATCTTCAACAAGAGTTGCATTGCCATTGTTGGTGAGCCTCGATAGGAATTCAATGATGACATTATCCCTTCCAGGCTTATCAATAATGGTTATGTCAAATTCATATGGTAGTAAAAATCACATGGTCACTCTACCATTGATGACTAATGTTTTGATTAAGTAACGAATGGAAGAGTGATCGGTGTGAAAAAATACTAGATAGTCTGTGATATAGTGACATAAATTATTTATAGCATAAATAACAAGAAGGAATTATTTGTTTGTTACCCTGTAGTTTAGTTCCGCAGGAGTCAAGTTCTTACTAATAAAGTATATAGCATAGGGATTTTGTTCCTTGCACTGCCCAAGTACTACTCTAATGGAAGTGTCCTCAGAATCCATAGATATATGGAAGGTCAAGGACCAATTTGACCCTCTTAAAATGGGTGTTGTAGATAATATTTATTTTAATGTTTCATAAGTACATTGACACTTGTTAATATACATAAACTTTTCATTCTTATTAAGTAGTATAAGGACATGCAATTTTCATAAAGTTTTCAACAAATTGATGGTAATAATCACCATGCCCTAAAAAACTACATATTATTTTTGTGTTTTTGGAGATTGAAGATTGATTATTACTTCAATTGTTTCTTGCTCCACCTTGATACCCATGGGAGAAATATGGTGACTGTTGTAAGAGGGGAAGACCTAGGGTTCAATTCTTAACAACGCACCAAAAAGACCCTGACTACTGGCCCTTTTGGAAACACCTGTGAAGCAGGCGAGGTCTCACCTAAGGTAGAGGAAGGAGGGTTATAGGATGCAGGTGTCTGTAACCAATCTGGGACAAAGATCTGTGATAACAACACTTCACATAGTACTCTATTAACACTTAGAAGGTGATATGCATTAGTTTAATAGCCTTATTTACATCTCAAAACATATCCAAAGATAGATCGTCGTAGTAACACTAAATGATTATATATCTTTAGCACTTAGAACTATGTTAGATCTAACATTCATTTTCCCTTAACAGAAGTAAAGCACTTAAGAAATAACATATCTATACATAATAATCAAAGCACTGAGCAGATTCATAACATAAACAACACAACAAAAAGAAAACCAAAGACACAAGATATATGTGGTTCACCCCAGTGTGGGGCTACGTCCACCAACCGCTTCTCCTTATTTATTATGTGCTCTAATCTTACATTCATTTGCTCCTGTGCACTAAGCCACAAATTCAAGCTTCGCACAAAACAAGAGATCTGTGCATTGAGCACCAAATCCTCCTTCCAAAACTAGGTCAAGGCACAGATCCAACCCTCTAACGAGCACAAATATTTAATACTCATACATTCCTTTCCACAAAGCCATTTAACTACTTGCACTTAGCTCAAAAGACCACTACTTATATCTTACATTATTTTTTTATTTATACTTTTACAAATCCTTATAGTAGGGCCAAACATGGGAAAAACCCCATGGCCAACATCCCATAACCCATTACAAAAAACCTAAATTATCCCTCAATGGGTCCACATAGCCTGAAAAATAAGTGAGATCCGCGATCTCATCTTCTCTTGGGCGCTCCTTCCTCGACCAATGTGTCGAAGTCAAAAAGTGGGCCAAATCTAACCAAGGTTTCCTCAAAACTTTTTCAAGGGTCAACAGGCTCCCAACACTCACCTGTGACTCCTCCCGAGTCACTCAGGTGCAGAAAACGTTGCTTTGAAGGCCTCGATCTTAACTCAAGTTTCCTTGACTTGCTGCTGCACCTGAGCCTCCTTCTCAGCAAGATCCTAGATTGTCTTCTTTGTAACAAGCCCTTCCAGGCGTTGTTTTGCTGATGCAACCACTTGGTCCAATTGAGAGCCCTGTCCATCAATTTCTTTGAACATCTTGCAGGCTTCATCTTGCACAGGTTGTAGCTTCTGCATCATTTCCATTACCTTTCCCTAGAGGGAAGTGATTTGCTATTGCACTGTGCACTGCTCCTGGTATCTTTTCATTCTTTCAAGCACAGTGAGCAACTTCATATGAACTTGCACTGAAAATTCCTATTGTTGCACCTCCTGTAACTGCGCTTCTAGATTTCTCATCTTTGGATCCTCGATGAGGCGTTCATATGTCTGTGTGCTTCTATCGCTCAGTTTTTTTCATTCTGAGGTGAGGGTTCTTATCCTTAATAGTGTGTTCTTAGCGGTCTCCTTCCTCTGGTTGCACACCTCCTGCAGAGTGCTCGGTACTGCTTGGGCCTCCAAGTCTGTTATCTTGACTTGAAGCTGCTGGATGATCTCAATGACCTTCACTATTTGAAATTCAACCAGATCCTGGTCCTTCTGTACCAAGCCTAGTATAGAGTGACATGATTTATTCAACACTTCTTTAACCATGGCCTATTCTATGAGAAACTGCTCCTTTTCTCTCCGTAGGTGGGATTTTTCCTCCTAGAGCATCGCCTAAAAATCTCCTCTCTCATTTTCATAGGTGGCTACACTGTACCGCGCTACTCGTAATTGTTCTAAGGCTTCATATTTCTATTGTTTCAAGGATTCAATATCCTTCTCCTTCTCTTCTTGAATTCTATGAAGTTGAGCTTCTGTCACATCCGTAAGTCTTCTCAATTGGGCCGGTTCATCCCCCAATTCTCTAATCTGTGACAAGAAAGGCACAGTAGGTACTGTGCGGACCAAACGAATAGCTTATTGTAATTCCTTCAATTCCTTCTCGATCCTTCCATATATCTCCTCCTTCTTCTCTCCATATCTCTTCAAGATGTCCTCGGAAGCATCCTCCATATCTCCACAGACCAGACTGATATTATCCTCTGCAAGTGTGGCCTCCAACTGGGGCTTATTAACACACGTCTTTTTCCTTGCTGAAGGTTTATTTGGAGAAACCTTCCTCTTCTGCGGTGTGATATTTCTAGTAGGGGGCTCTTGAGGCAGTGTAACTTTTCCTCCTCCTTGTTGTTCTCATTTATCCCATCCTGCTTGTCCTTCTACTTTGTCTTCTCCTCCTTGCGAGCCAGACTCGTTATCTTAAGAAGCATTGTCCTCTTCATCAGTCTCTATATCCTGGACTTCTTCCTTCTTTTTATTCTTCTTCGTCCCACTGGACTGTTTGACATACTCAACCCAGGTGACTATGAGGCTTCCTATGGTTTTAGTGTCAGATATTTATGCATCAAAGATAGGTACAAGAAATTCCTTTGGCCATTCCTTTGTGATCTGCTCCATGTCTTCATATGTTATCTTGTAGTACGACTATAAATCTTCTTGGTTCTCTTCTCTGTGCACAGTGATGTAAATGAAATGTGGTTCTACAAGAAACTTCACTATTGGTCGGTACTAGTGCAAGGTGCATGATTTCATGTGCATAAATGATTAAATGGAAACCTTTAATTGTTCGTAGTATTCATGAAACACGACATTGGACTGCCACTGCTTCGTCATGTCGTTGGTGTACCACAAGGTTGAAAACTGAGTGGCCAATGGATCTGAGAGTTTGACCTTTGGGAAGGTGGCTCCTTCAGGGATTTTCCAAGTGACAAATGCGATCAAAATGATCACCCAGCTGTAGTGGAATTCATATCCCAAATCATGGGCTTCGTGGAAATATTTCACTAGTTCATTGACGAGGTAGCTAGCTCAGTTCATCTACATTCCCTCCACACATTTTCCTGCGAGGTCCACCATGAACTCAGTGACTTGTGTGGGGATATTATTCCTTACGAGATTGCCAGCTATGAGTTGGAAAGTGAGGCACACTGCACCATCCTGTATAGAGGATACCTTGTAACTTCGCTTTCCTTTTTCAACTTCTCTGTAAACTTCCTTGATGCACTATGCCAGGGAATGGTTTGAGGCCTTCCTTGGATAAAACTGTTGAGGGTCAAGTTCCTTCATACTTAAGCCTATGATTCGGTGGATCAATGCCAAATCCACAGTAATCCTTCGGTTGAGCCACAAGTATCCGCCATGATAGCATGACAAGAGGAGTTTAATGCAAGAATTAACCTATTGGTGGCGTCCAAAATGGGGAATCTTCATCGCATTCAACACAATGGACTACCCCAACCCCTTAATCCATGACTATGAGATGAGGTGAGGATTCTTCCCATTTTAATTTTTCAAGTAGCGGTGGGGCACCAACATAGCATAGTTCTTTCGGTCTCCCAAGTTGAATTTGATGTTCTTTAATAGTGGGATCTGTCCTAACTAACTCCCAACTACGCATATTCCTTTTGAAATGTACGCAGTGAACATGGTGTATTCATAATCTCAGGGGATGTTGTCATGGTTAATGGTGCCAGCCAAAGGTGAAATGTACTTGGGTAGGATCGATGGGATATTCCTCGCATTATCCAGATCGCTACGGTGCTTACTTCGCTACTTAGTGTTATAACCCTAATTTACACCATACATGCTTACTTGGCATCAGGCCATCTTAGATCCCTTCTTTGCCAAAGCACTCTTGAACAACTCTTTTAAAAAAACCTCTTTTATAAGGTCCCTACTCCATTATTGCACAGATGTACATGCTAGCTAACCTCAAATAGCCCGCGTGGACTTAAAAAATCACGGAAAAAGGAAAGTTGTCGATGGAACACACAGCTTTGGGTGAGTTAACTGAAACTCTTGGACATGCATGGCCGAGGGTTCGTCCAAATACCTAGCTTCTTCTAGCTTATAAAAGAAGGGTTAGGGGTACCATTTGGAAGAGGAGAAAAAGAGTAAAGAAACTCTGCCCAATTGCATATTCCCATTGTCCCAACACTTTAGCCATCCTTGTGCAAGAAGAGATACAAAGCAAAGAAGTTGGAGGACATTTGAAGAGGAGCCTAGGATCAGAATTCGTGGAGCAGTGGCTGGTCTCGACATTGTAAGTTGATTCATTAAAGTTAATAATAAAGAAATGCTTTTCCCATCCCACCATATGAGTTCTTCATAGTTCAGTAAATATATGTTTGAATATCTAACCCATTAGTCTGTAGGTAAAATGCGTGTGTAGTTTGTTTCTTATTTTGTATGCATGTCAGCCTTGGGAGGAGAGCTGCCAACAAGAGATCAAGCATGAAGAAGGATTGACATCGACCATCCAGAACAAGGTATGTTGGTCTAACCATGTATTTGCTGAAAAGAAATGGGGATGAAGTCTGGGATGAAAGTAGAAAGTAGTTTTCTTTTGGTCATATCTGCATGCATACTATAATACTATTTTCTAGTCCATAGAGGGATTTCCCACCACAATAGAATTGTCGACCATACTGGGAAAGTCTGTAGGGTTTCTGGGAGTATTTTTGGGTAGTTTTAAAAGACTGGTTTTCTTGACTGTTTTTTGAAGTTTCTGCAAAGTCTGAGCTAGCAGAGAGTCTGGTTTTCCATACCAGCTATCTATGTTATTTGTTGGACTGTATTTTTTTTAGACCCACAGAGGTACACACGGCCTGTATAAGGTTTTCACGTGTGTGCCCGCACCCTACTCTCTTACAACCCGCGTGTAAATGCTAGCTGAAGAAGTAGTAGTAGCGTTTAGATTCCAAAAAATTTTTGAGGCAGTCATCCTCTTCCCTGTCAGAATCAGACTTTCTCATGGGTTTTCTGGAATTCTTTCTAAGTCTTGGTTGTTTGTAGTCTTATCTCAAATTGGTTTGTTTTACGAATTTTTTCCTTACATTGTTTGCTTTTTCTATTAAAGAGAGTGTCCAAGCCTTCAAGAGATCTTGGTTCTCAATATCAATGATCTCTTCCTGGTTTGGATTGTCTATTGTTATTTTTTTCAAAGTTTTAGAGATACACACAGCTTGTAGAAGGTCAGCCCGCATGTACATGCCCTCTGGCTCTATACAGATCGCATTCACACGCTTGTTGTTGGATTATCAGTAGCATGCTTGTGCAGAATATTTTTGTTGAGGGTAAGGTAGTCATCCTTTCCCTTGACAAGAGTTATACCTCTTAGGTTTTTGAATCTCTGTCCTAGCAGTCAGTATCTTAGGGTTGATCTTAGCCTTAGCTTGCTTTTTTTCATTTAAAAGTTGTCATAAATTTATTTTTTTCTTTAGGGTTTTTAGACAAGTGTGAGAGCCATTTTTTAAGTTGCCAGGGTGTGATTTTTTGAAGTGATTCTTTGCGATCTGCGATTAGGATAGAATTTTTTTTCTTGGTTTTTTACTGGTTGGTATTTTTCCTTTTTCCTTTATCAACATTTAAATAAAAAAGAAAATCTCTTTCATTTTCTTGTTGGGTTGAAAAGTGTGATTTTGCATTAGTAGCCAGGGAAAAATCTTTGTTTTCTTAAGTTATTGATAGTTTAATTAGATCGTAAGTAGCTCGTAGTCGATTGAAATCCTTCTTTAAGTTTTCTGATTCAAAAGATCTTAGAAAAATAATTTATTTTTTATTTTTTGAAAAGTTGTTGAAAATTTGCGTTAAGTGAAATTTTTGTTTCCAGCTTTCTGTTCATTTTTTACTTTTGTCTTTCAAAACATCATCAGTTTAGCTTTCATACCCCTTGACATAATATAATCCATAAAATTAACGCTAAATTTAAAATTTATTAGACTTTTATGTTTGTAGGGTTAACCAACTAGTTCAGGATTAGGGCCTTGGATTAGGTTGGAGAGGAAACTCTTCAAGGCCATTAAAATCAAAAATTGGTGTCTGAGTTAGGGAGTGTCTAAGTCCAGTATCGTGAAATTTATCTGGGACCCCCCTCTAACACAGGGGATAAACATGAGGTCACGTGCAGAAAGGTAGCAGAGATAACCCCTCCAAAGATGGACCAATCATAGTGGAGAACACATATAGAGGGCTTGTTTTGGGATTCCGTCGATTGCATTTGCCATGGGGCTTCATAGGTCTTGAATCCATTCAAGATCCTCAGTTGTCTTCCAAACCACTTGATTTTGATACCCTTGACATATTTCGGGCTCGATACCCTGCTCATTGTGTCCTACTAGACTTTCGACTATACCCGCCTGGTGATTATTCGCGCGCTAGCAACCTAGTTGCCTATCTTTTTTAGGGACATACACAAGTGACTGTGGGGGTATTCCATGGTACCTAGGATAGACATCGAGCCATGCTTTGTAGATTAAACCCAGAGGGTGCTTCCATTTTTGAGTTGCACTTGCACCGGTAAGTTGCTCTAGTGTTGGTTGTTGTAACTGTTCTTCCAATTAATTTAGTGTTTGCCTGTCTTATCTTCTAGGGACTTTTTTAGTGCATGTTGTTTTTGAATGGTTAGAATACCCTAGTGTGTCTTTGATCTTATCACACAATGGAGGATCACAATCTCCACCAGTCACGAAGGCTTCTTGGCCTGTTGCCGGTTACACTGGAGCCACCCCTGCCACCACTAAGGTGAAAGCTAGACCAACAAGGGTCTTTTGAAGCGATCGGGTCACAAGAAATTGTGCCCGACCAACATCTAGAGGAATCGACCATTTTAGACCTTGGAGTGAAATATTTTGGTCTGGTTGAAACCTCCACCACTGATCTTTCGGCACCCACCATCGTACTGATTCATCCTTATGAGTGCCAGACAGTGTCGCACATAGTAATGGAAACAAATGTTGTTACTCCTTATGGGAATTTTTCAATTCCCACTACGGTTGTCACCACAGGAGAGTTTCCACCTCCTAACCCACCGTCATCGGTTTGAGCCACCATGGTCTTGACCACCACTACATCGCACAGTGGTCCGATCCCGTCTTTGGCAGTGGCCACAACCCCTTTCACACCAAGTGCGACAGGCCCTCCGTTCTCATATGGGATGCCCAGTTTAGGTACAAGTCCTATACTTTCCTACTCTACTTTACAGACTTCAGGTCTGGGGGAAGGGAGCTCTAATGCTCCTCTGCAAGGACACTTGGGGGTACTCCTTCTCCTTTTAACGCTTTCCCTTATGGGGGAGGTCATATACTTCCTTCGTCCCCTTCACTCGGTGGCTTGCATCAGCAAACCGTTGGGAAACCTGTACACCATAGTTTACATGGAGTGGGGAGTCAAGGACTACCTTCACATAGTATTCTGGTAGGTTCGACACCATTTTCTTTGTTCGGTGCGTTTGGTAACAATGCCTTCTCGTCACCTACTTTCCCAACTGGGGGCAACCCCGGTTTCGGACAACCTATTCCTATGCAGGGTACTATTCCTGCACAAGGGGCACACCCAAGAACTTCTTCCATAGCAGGGCCTTGGAATTCTTGGCAAGGATCAGTTCCCTCGTCAAGAATGCCAATCTAGGGTAATTCTTTTCATAATCAATGGAACCCCAGACAAAGCACTATGCATATCCCCACAGGACCAACATGGAGCAATCCTTCCCAAAGTCCTTCGAATGTAATGCATACCCAACCATCTATGTCCTATTTCATAAATCCACCGATGATGTCTCCTCACACGTAAAATCCATATGCTAGCCATGGCCATGGTTTCTACCAGAATCCGGGCTAGTAGCCAAACTTTTCCTGGCAACCTGGTGCCAGTCAAATTCCAGGCCCCTTTTTCCCAGGTTATCACCGACAACCAAAACTACCTTCCCTAGAAACCTTGAATTTTCCATACTTGACAAGGTTGTTGAATGACCCTATCTGTCACGATCCGCGTTGGCCTCCTATGTGGATGAAGTTTCCTTCAGACATCCCAAAGTTCGAAGCCAAGCCTAACAAAGATCCAGGAGATCATGTGACTACCTTCCATCTTTGGTGCTCATCTAACTCGTTGAAATATGACTCCATACAGTTGCGATTGTTTCAACGTACTCTCACTAGGAGTGACGTGAAATGGTACATTGAGCTTGACCACTCAAGATACTCTTCCTTCGATGAACTAGCGATGGATTTCCTAAACCATTTTCAGTTGCCTGTGAGATACGACGCTGGCACCAAATTGCTAGCCAATTTCTCGCAAACTAAAGTAGACCATATCTCTGATCACATTCGAGAATGGAGGTGCAAAAAGAGTTTAATTAAGGTACTAGTCCCACCAACATTCCTGCTCGAGTGGTTTCTTAAGTCTTTGGTCGCACAGTTGTCCAAAGATGTCGTGACATCGAGATTATTTTCCGAAGAAGACGCCATCATGAGAGCTCAACAACTTGAGATAATCTATTCTCAGTCCTGTTTATTATACGAGATCTTTCCATATGCACCATGCTCAATACTTGATAAAACCAGACAGAGAGCTAGACCACATGCCAATGGTATTGTTGGTTCAACACAAACAAAGCCCACTGAGAAACTAATGAATCAGTTGCAACAATTGTCTATACAACACACAACGGCTAGCCAAACTACTTCTTTGGCTTCTCCCCCTACCAAAACATCGTATGTACACACAATGAAATCAACTAATACAAATCCCAACCAGTAGCCTAAAGGAAAGAAAAAACAACGAAAGAAGGGTAAGGGGGATAACAAACCCATTGATAATGCTGGCGGGGGCAATACTAAGAAACAGAAGGCAAGGTATCCATGAAACCTGTGCGCAGAGGACCACCCGACCCACCTTTGTCCCTGGCTTGCAGAGGCCCAAAATTTTGTGGCATAGCAACAACTTGTTGTGTTAACCAATCCATTCCAGCATGGGAAAAATCTAACACAGGCCTCTGCAAGCATGGAAGGGGGTAGCCAAGGGCCCTCTCCGCCTGCAAACAACCCTGCATCCATGAATGTATATATGGTGAGGAGTGATGCTTTTATATAAACTAGATCACATGACTATAGTAAACCAAGCACTTATGAGAAGTGCCAAGAAGTCAAACTCCCATCTCTTCCTCTACAGATTGAGAAGACGTTGGGTGAAACAATGACACACATCCCCAAAGGTACATTTAAAAAAGCTTCTCATAACCCAAACGCAAGGGCTGCCCAGAACTACTCTGTGTTGGAAAATTTATCACAAACCCCTTGTGCGATGTCCTCCAAAGTTGCCCTTCCCAGAGGAAAGCCTTGTTAACCGCTTTAGGAACTACCGAGAATTGTAATCTGGGTACAATCATGCTGGATACAACCGACTTAAAACTTCGTCTGCCTTACCACATAGCGTTTCAAATAGTAGTGTCTTATCCCACGAAAATTTTTACTCGAAATATCTTTCGCATAATGGTTGATGAGGGTGCCTCAACATGCATTATGTCATTGGCATGTTGGAAGGCTATTGGCTAGCTCGTTTTATCTCCTTCACCTACTCTCCTCACTGCTTTCGACGGTCATTTGTTTCAAAAACATGGTATCCTTCCTTCTTTTCCCGTGCAGTTAGGAGGGAAGACCGTGTGTGTCGAAGTAGAGGTAGTCGATTCCCCCCTCGACTATAATCTTTTGTTAGGAAGGAGTTAGACTTATACCATGAAAGTTGTGGTTGCTATAGTTTTCTGGGTCTTGTTGTTTCCACACGAAGGCTGGATAGTGATCATCGGTCAATTGTCTTTCTCCAGACCTGACCCTACATTGGGGGCATCCACGGTCCCGATGATTGATAATCCTCAACCAGGTGTTGTCAACGTAGGGGTTGGTCTGTGCCCATCTTTTATGGGTACCTTTGATTACCTGTCCCCACAAGGTGATATCAAGTTTATATCCAATCATCATAAAGTTGAGATTTTTCAAGTTTCGTCATTCTACACGACTTACTTCGACAATCCGTGGATACTTCCTTCCCCATCAACCACAATGGATGGGACAGGGAACCAGGGCATGTCCATGCCCTTGTTTGTAGCTGAAGTAGCATAATCTTTAGTCCAGCAAGCTTCAGCTAACACTGATCCAACTCCTGCACAAGATTTTGATCCACTTCTAGAGCCTATTTGGGCTCAGGGTTCTCTCGCTGGCACCGATTCGTTAGACTTGGTATTTCCCTATGATGAAGCAATAATTGAACCAATGACTAGTCCGGACAAACCCTGGGAAGATCTTCATCATAGATCATACTTCCTCCCAGAGTTAAGCCGAATTGAAGCAGGAGAATTCGTCGTGACTATGACGGGAGATCGGTCTTGTCCTATTAATATCTTAGCTACCCATGAAGTTTATGCTGAGGGTAATATGGAAACCATTGTTGAAACCATACTAATCAATATCTCCTGAAACCCTGGCGTTGTGGAGAATTTTTTCATCGTAGCTGACTGCTCCCCTGAAGAGATTCAACTCTATACAGATCATTTTAAAGAATTATGTGATGTTTTTTCCTGGTCTTATAAGAAAATGCTAGGTATGGACCCAAAAATAGTTGAACATGAAATCACAACGTATCCTAACACCAAGCCTATTCGGCAAAAGATTCATCTAATTAATCCTAAGAAAGAAACAACCATTAAGGTTGAGGTTGAGGAATTGCTAAAAGTTGGGTTTATCTATCCTATCCATTTCACCCAATGGGTGTTAAATCCCGTGCAGGTCAATAAAAAACAAGGCACGATTCGTGTATGTACCGACTTCCATGATTTGAACAAGGCCTGTCCCAAAGATAATTTTTCCACACCTTTCATCGACCAGATCATTGATGAATGTGTGGGTTGCGAAGCCTTTTCTTTCATGGATGGTTTTTCGAGATATAATCAAATCCAAATCAAACCCAAAGAGAAACACAAAAATACATTCATCTATCCATGGGGTATATTTTCATATCGTAAGATGCCTTTTGGTCTTAGAAATTCTAGAGAAACCTTTCAGTGGGCCATGTCTTTTGCTTTTCATGACCTCAAGCATATAGTCGAGGCTTATTTAGATGATTTAGCATCTCGATCTTGCAAGAGAATAGATCATCCCACACACCTTCGGCTTATCTTCGAATGCTGTCGCTACTTTTAGATTAGCTTGAATCCAAACAAGTGCAGCTTCTGCATAACGTCGAAACGATTGTTAGGTTTCATAGTGTCAACAATAGGGATCATGGTCGATCCTCTCAAGGTTGAGGCAATAATTCTTTTCCCCCCCCCATGCACAATCCTTCAACTTCAAAGTCTATAGGGCAAGGAGAATTTTCTAAGATGCTTTATCGCTAACTACATCGCGATCACCAAGGGATTTAAGTTCTTAAAAAATACATTCCTTTTTATTGGGATGATGCCGCTCAACGCTCTTTCGCTGCATTGAAACATGCACTCACAACTGCCCCTCTACTTCGATCACCCAACTATAACAAGGATTTTTTATTATATCTGGCTACAACAAAGTCAACCATAGGCATGGTATTAGTTCAGGAAGATGACTTGTTCTCAGAATATGTCATCTATTATCTAAGTCGAGGCCTCGTAGGACCGGAACTCAATTATTCTCATATCGAAAAACTTACGTTGGCAACAGTCCATGTTGTTCAATGGTTCCGTCATTATGTTATGTTTCGCAAGACCACCATCATTGTTGTCGTGAATCCATTCTAGTACATGTTGACACGACGGGTAATAGGTGGAAAAATCAGTAGATGGATAGTCATCCTCCAAGAGTTTGACTTAGATTTCATTTCAGCAAAGTCCAAAAAGTCATTGGTCTTCGCAGAACTTATTTCGGAACTTCTGGTTGAGTCAGGTGATCCTGTGCCCAAAGAGTCACCTATCAGAGCAGATATGTTTTTAATCTCTTCAGATCCTTGGTATGGAGATATACTTATCTATCTCCAGACTTTGAAGTGCCCCACTACTGCTTCTCATGATGAGCGTCGACACATACACCATCAGTCTAAGAATTATCTCATACTTGATAATACATTGTATCAGAGAGGTGTAAACTGCATCCTACGCAGATGTCTCACTCATGAAGAAGCAGTTATAGTGCTTAGCAATTTCCATACTGGAGCTTGTGGTGGTCATTTGTCTGGGTTGGAAACAACCCAAAGGATTTTATGAGCAGGTTACTTCTGGACGACACTTATCAAAGATTGTATCAAATCGGTCAAGAAGTTCCATCCGTGCCAAATCTTTTCTCGAAAGATGAGGGCACATCCCGCTCCCATGTTTCCTATCATCACAGTTGGTCCCTTTACCAAGTGGGGGATTTATTATACTACATGCAACCCTCTGTCAACAAGGGGGCATCGCTATATCATCGTAGTTGTAGACTACTTCATGAAGTGGGTGGATACTATGCCAACATTTAAAGATGATGGAGAGACTGCAACTCTCTTTTTATTCAACCAGATAATAGCAAGGTTCGGCGTCCCAAGAGAGATTGTCACTGACCATGGCAGTCACTTTCAAAACTAGATGATGACTAAGTTACCGTCAAATCTTGGGTTATGGCAGGAACATTTGTCACCTTAATACCCCCAAGAAAATGGTCAGGTGGAAGCTGTGAACAAAACTCTTAAGACCATTCTACAACGAACGATCAATTCAGCCAAGTCAAATTGGCATTTTATGTTATACTCAAAATTATGGGCTTACCGAACATCTGTTAAGACTGCAACTGGTTTCTCACCTTTCCAACTCGTTTACAATATGGAGGCAGTCTTGCCTATCGAATGTCAGATCCCATCTCTAAAGTTGGCAGTACAGTTATTGCCAGACACTTCTCCACTTGAAGAATGATTAGTATACCTTGAACAACTCAATGAGCAACATCGTGATGTAGCCCTGGCTAACAAGGCTCATAAACATAAGGTCAAGTGTTAGTATGATAGGTCTGTTCATCCTTGGATTTTCTCTGAATTCGATCTTGTCCTGGTCTATGACCAAGATAAGGGCCCCATAGGGGCAGGAAAATTCAAACCCATGTGGTTCAGACCTTTCATCATAAAAGAGGTTTTAAAAACGAGCGCTTATCGTCTGGTTGAATTTGAAGGGAATGCTTTGGAAGAGCCTAGAAATGGGCTCTACCTCAAGAAGTATTACTCATATGAAGGTCACTGTGGGTAACTTTTTGTAACATATGTATAGTCTTTGTACTATTACTTTTTAATTTCTTTTAGTATTATGGACGTGTCGTTGATGTTATCTTTCGTCACCGTGGAAAATGTCAAGTGATTCTAAGGTGTTCATTGGGTATGCAGATAATGCTAGTCGGCACACTCAGAGGCTTGCCTCCGCAGCTTGGGTAATCTTTACACTTCAAGGCCAATTATTATCTTCCATAGGTATATGCTTAGGTGACACCACAAATGATGTCACCGAGTATAGTGCAGTTATTGAGTTGCTTCATGACGCTTTGTCATTGGGTATCTCTCATCTCCGGGTCTATCTCGATGTTCAACTGGTCATGTCTCAGTTAAACAGAGTATACCGGGTTCATGATCCAACTTTACATCGACAATTCCTTAGGGTACGTCTCTTAGAACGAAACTTTGATCATATTACATATTTTCATGTTCCTAGGAGATTAAACCAAGTTATAGATACTCTAGCTAATCAAATTTTATATTGGCATCTTACACACATATGAAAGAAAATTCACATAAACATGTAAATACATTTTTGCACACATGATCCATACGACACAAAATACAAAACAAAACCATATATAATATCATAAAGTAACCAGAGTACATAGATGGATGCAAGCGCCTCAAAAATATGACCAATCATGAGTCACAGGGCTTATTCCCTCAAAAAATATATATACAAGTAGTGCTCATGGCACGTAAAAATTTCTAGCTAAGGTTAGGGCCTATGGGCCCTATTATACTGGTTCATAGCGTTAGCTAAATGCTGAAACAACCAGACCCAGGTCCATGTTGCCCCCACTACATGAGGCTGCATAGATGGTGGCAGGTCCTCAATCTCTGCCATCGGGACCGTGCGAGTGAGTGTAGTAAAGTTTTGCTCGACTCATCTCAATACCATCTCAGCCTCCTCAACTCGAAGATCTCCTACTACTGCTGGTCCCCCAGTGGTGGCAGGTGCGGCCCCTAGCCCAGGACAATGCTCGTTCCTCACATAGTCAACCAGTCGCACTGGTACCACATCTGCACACAACGAACACATATCCATCAAATACTCTGGTATAACAAAAAAATGATATATATAACAACACAACATAAAAATTACATATGTTTAAACACAAAAAAAAAACTACAAAGGTGGAGACTTACCGATCTCCCCTCACTCCTCACCAGGAGGTACTGGTATCTCAGGATCTCTCGTGAAATCAATCCTGGCATAAGGGTAATCCTCGATAACCAGGATCTGTCATGACAACCATGCGAAGAAGTCATCATCGAAGGACTCATTGGTCCTTCCGCCACCCTGTTGCGGTAGTAATACTGCCCATCTACACACAGTAGGAAGAGAGGCCCGATGTCCTCGTACCACTACTCGAGGACTAAAACTCGGAACTCTCTCAAAAAATAATGAACACAGAATGGTCCTGAACCCGAAGTTCCTATGTTTCCACAAACGATAATCTGTCAGCCGCCTTTTCATCCAATCAAGCAATGTGGTACTCTAATAAAAAACTTGTGCATTTAAGCACTGGACTGCACAGTTCATCTGTGCACGGGACGCCTGATGTAGAGCCACAGAACCAGTAATTTGCCCAATAAGAAACACTATCTCTTGTAGTGATTAGTTAGTGATATTGCTTATGGGAACCTGCATGCTTGAGCAATCTATATCATCTACACAGTATAGACCTATCAATTCTGCTATGTTATGCATCCCCGAAGGAAAAGTTCGGAAGTTGACTGGTTCCCCTCTCCTGGAGAGGCCAGTCAAAAAGTAAATGTCCTCGACCGTGGGCACCAGTGACTGCCCCTCTAACATGAATTCCTCTGCATTCGGATGCTAGTAGTCAACCAAGGTACTCACTAGCCTAGGTTCTGCCCGCATGAAAGGACATAGGAACCAAATATCAATATAGCATAGAAAAACCTCATAAAAAGTACTTAACGCCTTGAAAAAGAGATAATTTCATATAATAAGCCTCTTCGAGGGGGAAACCTCCTTTTACCCCACTTAAATGTTCAAGTACAAGATGATTCAAAATGAAAATGTCTCCTTGGTATATATAGGAGACTAGG
>ML783220.1:398171-426328 GCA_009831015.1 Picea engelmannii | reverse complement strand
GTGTATGTGGCACATTATGGAGATCAAATAATTGCTCCATCTGAAGTATCCATGTGATTGGGTCCTTGCCATCAAAATTCCTCATATCAATCTTAGGAACGTGGTTGGTCTTCAAACCAAAGTTGGAGTTTCTTCAATACTTGATTGGGATGCATTTTTCAATAGGAAGGTGAATCAAGAATGGATGTTTAGCCTCATGTTGTGGGATCTAACAATATATTCCACACCTCCCTTAGTAAGGTGATATTTGTTCTCATGACAAAAGATGATTGCTTTTCTATCATAAATATAAGGGCTCCCCAACAGTATGCCACATATATCAAGTGACACAACATCCAAATCCACTTCATCAATCAACTTTGAAGCAATAGCAAATATGACCCTACATTGCTTGGTGACATTAAGTTTTTCTTTATCGCATACATAACCAAGAGGATAAGGATTTGGATGTGGTTTGGTTTCAAGACCCATTTTTTTGACAAGTGATTCATATATCAAGTTTACTTGGGAACCCAGATAAAATAATGTATCTATCTTAAAAGAATATTTATGGCTAGAATGATGAGAATGATCAGAGGAAGAAGATATAGAACTCGATGGTGAAGATGGAGGATCAGTAGGGTATCCTCGATCCCTTTGATTTACAGAAGAATTATCATCATCTTGTGCTTCATTTCTCTTCCCTTTCTTCTTCATCCTCTTCTCATAGTCTTCATTCTTCAATGGGATGCATTCTTGATTCTTGATTGGGATGCATTTTCACTTTCAGGTGTCTTCTCTATTATGAAAATTTTCAATACTTCCATGATCTCCCCTTTAAAACCCTCCATCATCTCTTGTAGTTCATATTTTGTAACTATCTTCTTTTGTAAATAATTTATGTCCCTACACATTTATTCACCTTCATCAAGAGTCCAAGTAGGATTTTCTGGAGGCTTAGTTGGTGTAGAAGTTCCCTTTTTGGGTGGCATGTTGGCCAAGTGTCACTTTTGAACCTTGATTTTGAGGTGGTTCTGCTAGACAATATTTCTTCTGTAGTATCTCCCAATTTTCGGCCCTTCTAGGTATGAAAATTTATTTTATGTAGTTATCTAATATTTATTTTCTACAATGCCACAGGTCTGATCAAAATTGGATGTGCCAAGTGGAATTTATGGTAACTTCCCCACAACTTGTCGATTTTTGGCCTTTCCAGGAGGTCTCACTTGTATAGCATGCTCCGCCCAAAATAATTGATATAAAATTCTGAAACTCACACCCAAAATACTACAGACTGTCCACGATCCAATGCAACTAGTCCCACTCAATATGGATACTCTAGGAAGAAGTTATGATTGTTTTACCTCGAACACCTTCTTGAGACTAGTCAATAGGACTAGTCAGATACCCTATCTTACACAAGGTGTATCTACAAATTTAAGATGACCCAAAAGCTGAAATTTTTACCAAAGATACATTTCGAATTTTTGTAAATGGCCTCCAGATTTTAGGGTCTGAAACGTTACAGAAAAGTTTTTATAGCAAAAATTCCGCAATGACTCATTTCAGGATGATTCAAGAACCCTGTCTTGTACAGGCTGTATCTCTGAAAGTGTAATACCTCAGGAGCTGAATTTTGAACCCAATGTACCTTGCTCTGTCTTCTAAATATCCTTCAAGTAGTTCCTTCTGAAACATTGTAGAAAACAATTTATAGCGAAAATTCCACGGTGTCTCAGATGTAGCATCGAAACCCCAAGACCTTGAGCTCTGATACCATATGTTAAGAACCAAATATCAATATAGCATAGAAAAACCTCATAAAAAGTAATCAACGCCTTGACAAAGAGATAATTTCAGATAATAAGCCTCTTTGATGGGGCAACCTCCTTTTACCCCACTTAAATGTTCAAGTACAAGATGATTCAAAATGAAAATGTCTCCTTGGTATATATAGGAGACTAGGAGGTATAATTACAACTAATTCCCTAAAGCCGACATAAATAAAATAACATTACTAATCTAATATGCCCCAATTAAGGGGTAATGAGCCAGTATTAGGGATTAACAATAGACCTATCAATTCTTCTATGTTATGCGGCCCCGAAGAAAAAGTTCGGAAGTTGAATGGTTCCCCTCTCCTGGAGAGGCCAGTCAAAAAGTAAATTTCCTCAACCGTGGGCACCAGTGACTGCCCCTCTAACATGAATTCCTCTGCATTCGAATGCCAGTAGTCAACCAAGACATTCAGTAGCCTAGGTTGTGCCCACATGAAAGGACATAGGAAAAACTTAAGTAACCCACATTGCATCAAAGTAGCCACGGCATTGGGGTCTTCCCCGACCAACTCATTCACCTCTTCATGCTCTCTTTCTCTCCAATGGACATACATCCTGCAAAACACCAAGGTTCAGGAGGTTTAAACCTTGCGTTTTAAGCCTTTTTCATTCAATAAGGGGGTCCACGCGTGCTGTAATGGCGACAGTCGCATGTACACGCATGCAGAGTTTACTCTACCCGAATGTACATACAGCCTGTCCTGAGACAACCTGCATGGACCTAGGGATGACCTTTTAAAGGTCGATGCCCCCCTAAAAAATGAAACCCAATGAAAAAATAAATACTTAAAATGCAAGATAAGGGAGTTTGTACTTGGTCCATATAGAAGTTCGTTTTGTCCACTGTAGCTCCTAGAATCATCGCTTTTGACAAAGGGGGTCTTTTGGCTCCAGAGTTAATTTCCAAATCAACAATGGTGATAATGAGCTGCCAGCTTCTATTTATAGAATTTTTGGCCTCTTTTTGTCAGTTTTTTGACCTCCCTTATAGTTTTCTTTATACCAAAAACCATTTAGAGTGATTCAGGAGTTGCATAGGAGGGATATGATCGGGTATCGGGACAATTTTTTGGAGTTTTGAGTAATTTTGGATGATCCGTGATTTTTTTTTTCCGAGAATCAACTTGAGCATATAAGTTAAGTTTCTACCCTAATTTTTGTATCTTGTTGTCTTTTTCCTTTGCCATAGGATCGATCCCATCAGGTTTTGACACAGAACCATCATAGTTGCTTTAGAAGTGTAGCAACTTGGTGGTAGATCTTACCAGAACATGGATGCCCTAGGTAGATCCTAGTTGCATTATGGTATCCATGTTGTCTCTAAAACACTGTAGGCTCAAGATTCCTTGAATTTTTTCCTGAATACGAGTTTGAGCCTCATTTGCATGATTCTTCTTTGCTCTTGCCCTCACCCTCAGGACTCCCAAAACATAATGGGTCTTCTTTTAATCCCTTTTCAAATCCTATAAACATGAAAAGATTGTTGAGCGATCATGTGGCCTTTCATGCTTGTTAAACTAAAATTTGAAGTCACATCTGTCCGATGGTAGTTTACCCCTTTTTCGGTCTAGGCGGTCAACTGTACAAACAAAGGTATACTCTATGGAACTTGAGTTCTCTAGAAGAGTACTCTCAGGTAAAATTTTATCCCTTTTTTGGGCCTGAGGGACTAAACTTATGAAAAAGGAACCCCCACGGAGTCCATAGTTAATCTCTTTTCAGACTTCCTAAAGTTGAAAAGATCGTCGAGTGACCTTATTCTTTCACACTCGTTAAAATGGTCTAGAAGAACATTCCTGATGAAGTCCATAGTTAAGCTTTTTTTAGACTCCTTAAAAATGAAAAAATGGTCGAGTGATCTTGTCTTTCTCACACTCATTAAAATGGTTTCGAATAGATGTCTTGTTGATCCTAGTTTACCCCTTTTTCGAACCGACTAGACTATCTTCAAAAAAGGTACCCCAATGGAGTCTCGTTTTACTTTTTTTCAGACTCTCTAAATATGAAAAACCACCAATCTTACCTTCTCTGGGCTCGTTAAACTTACATCGAAGGACGTTACCATTGTGTGTTTTGTTAACCACATTTTCATACCTTATATGCCAACCTTGTAGAACTTTGCTTCTGCGTCTTAACACCCTTGGCCCTCGGAGCATTTTTCCTGAGTATCATTATTTTGAACATCAGTCTTGTCCTTGCACCTTGAACTTGTATGTTTGTAACACTCATTCCTCCATTGTAACGTAACATTCCTTTATTTTTTTTCCAAAATTATTGAAAAAGACAAAAACAAATCAAATATACCCCAAAAAGAGGAAGGGAAAAATATTTTCTTTATTGGTAGCATAATGAGTCACCCTTGGATAAAGCACATCTGTCCATTTGTTCAATCAAGATTTGGGATGTAGTACGACCTTAGGAAGTTGTTCTCGCTACATAGATTTGTTTCCTCCTCCGTTTGGTTATTCTTCCAAACATATGGAGAGTTTGCGTTGCCTCCTGATTCGTAAACTTATGATTAATGCCATGCTACCTAAGTCTCATCATTTTTCGTGTTGTTGTCCAAGGGAAGTTTCTACCAAGCCTGAGTCAGCCCCTTTGAAATTTGTCTCTTGCCCTCATACCTGACCATCCTGAATGTCGAATCAATTCCTTGTTCGAAATCAATGAAGCCTTCAATCTAATCATCAAGATTACCTAGTCCATGACTGACGAGCCATCGAAGACCTCTGGGTAGTGAATTAGTAGACTCATATTACACTCCTACCTTGAGTTTTGAAGATTTTGAAGTTGTTGCTCGAGCTCTGAAGATCTCATCTCCAGCCATCAGGCTGTATCAGCTTCTAGAAGATGGATACTCTATATGTATATCTTTTTGATTTCGAGATGTAGCTCTGTTGTGTATTGTTTGTGGCTACACTTTATATAGTTATTTGACATGGATTTATAGTGTTTTTTATTAGTATCCATGATTCTATTTTATCTCGAGAATGGGTATGCCCGCCTCGATGAGACAGTTGTTATTTTGTAGACAGCGCCTCACGGTTTCTGGTCCCTGGGCTCACTTGTTCGGCACATCAGTAAAGATTGGTAATGTATTTTGGCCATCAGATGCTCTTCTGACCTCACACATTAGGGGGCATCTTCTATAACCCTAAGTTACACCATATATGCTTACTTGGCATCAGGACATCTCAGATCCCTTCTTTTCCAAAGAACTGCTGAACAACTCTTAAAAAAAAACTCTTTAATAAGGTCCCATACGTCCTACTCCATTACTGCACGCGTGTACATGCTAGCTGACCTCAAATAGCCTGCATGGACCGAAAAAAGAATGGAAAAAGGAAATTTGCCGATGGAACACACAACTTTGGGTGAGTTAACTGAAACTCCCAGCCATGCATGGCCAAGGGTTCGTCCAAATACCTAGCTTATTCTAGCATATAAAAGAAGGGTTAGGGGTCCCATTTGGAAGAGGAGAAAAAGAGTAAAGAAACTTTTACCAATTGCATATTCCCATTGTCCCAACCCTTTAGCCATCCTTTAGCCTAGGATCAGGATTCGCGGAGTAGTGGCTGGTCTCGACATTGTAAGTTGATTCATTAAATTTAATAATAAAGAAATGATTTTCCCGTCCCACTATATGAGTTTTTCATAGTTTAGTAAATAAATGTTTGAATCTCTAACCCATTAATCTGTAGGTAAAATGCATGTGTATTTTGTTTCTTGTTTTGTATGCAGGTCAGCCTTGGGAGGAGAGTTGCCAACAGGTGATCAAGCATGAAGAATGATCGACATCGACCATCTAGAACAAGGTATGTTGGTCTAACCATGTATTTGCTGAAAAGAAATGGGGATTAAGTCTGGGACGAAAGTAGAAAGTAGTTTTCTTTTGGTCATATCTTCATGCATACTATAACCCTATTTGCTAGCTCATAGGGGGATTTCCCATCACAACACTTAGTCATGGGGTCAACACGGCTAGAATGATGTCTAGTCGAAGGGGAAGTTTGCAGTCCCCTAGTCGACGATGCCTGGACACCTTCAGATATCGGTCTGTCATCCATTATCTTCTTTAGGACTTCCTCGACAAACTTCTCTAATTTGTTAGGTTCACCCGACATTCTTGCTTTTAAACAAATGGGTCGGGGTATGAAAATGGATAGGTGGCGTAGACAAACAGACAGAGAGGGTCTTCCTTCAGATAATAACAGACTTCATAGATCGACAAAAGGACAATTCTCTTCTTGGCTTAGTTGATCACGGGTGGAAAAAAGTGGTCCCGACGCAGTGACCGATAAGTTAAATAAGCAGGGTACCGTAACAGATTCTTCCAACGACCAGGAATGCTTCCATCAATGTGAATCTATCCGTTATGGCCTGGTCTCAACATCCCAAAAGCGGTCCATCAGCCCATAAATTCATTTTCTAACCATTATGGATCATCATTCTAATGGTCAAGGCACCTCCAATAGTCATATAGCTTCACCAGGGAGAAGTCCCATTTTGCATGGTCCCACTGTTCAAGCAAGGTTCAAATCCCGTGAACCTACCTCCTGCGAGGTTCCAACTTGTGAAGTCTTGCATATGGTCTCTATAGCTTCTTGTATTTTTTCCAACATAGCTTTCTTTTTATTGAGCTTCCTTTCCTTCTTCCCTGTGATCTGAGTCCCTCTAACTATTTCTGGAATCCTCTTTCCATTCTTATTCTTATCTTCCCCTAGCGCAGTGGATTCGCACTATTGAGATGCCCTCAAAGTGTCTGAAGTTAATATGCCTTCTCTTAATTCTTCCTGGGTGTACATGCTTTTTTCTTGCATAGATAGGTTCTTCAAGCCTTGTTGCATTCTTTCAACCTTGACAGCTAATTATCTTTCCTTCTGTTCATCCTGCGTGTTTACTTTGTTCTGTTTCTTCAACTTATCCCCTCTTTATTCTATTAGTCGATCTATTTTTATAGCTATGAAATCCCTTAATTCTTTCTTTTTATTTTATGTAGCTTCTTCCTCTACTTTTCTTCTGATCTGATCCTTCTCAATCCAACGCTTACCAAATAAAAGTGGGAAAGGGGCATTGTCCCCAACAAACTTAATTATTTCAAATTATTCTTCAGACAATGTTCCATGAACAATAATAGGTACAATAGTATCTCTTCCGCATAAGTTTATAATCTTACCCTTAAACAAGCCTATCCTTCCCAATGGAGGTACCACAGTAGGATTTCCCAAAATTTCCCAAGTGTCTCGTGTCATAATATTTACTTGTGTTTCTTCATCCAAGACACAATCTATGTCGAAGTCTTCTATTCTTCCACTTATGTGTTGTTTTACTTCCAGGATCTCTAGTAAATTGACATATTTGTGAACATCCATCATTTCTTTCAATTACACTAACATAGTATGAAATTTATCTGATTCTTTCTCTAACATGCCCTTAGTCTCTTAACTTTCTTCATAGTTTTCTTGCCTCATGTTCATCCTTTCAACTTTAGCAATCACACTTGGACAATCCTCAACCTCATGACCCACAATCTTACAACAAAGACAAATAGGACATGCGCTAGGGCATTCCTTAGCAATATGTCCCGGTCATCCGAAATTATAGCACAATGTCAATCCTCTTTTTCTTTTAAACATTCCCAAACCTCTTCTATACTATGCACTAGGATCATAGTGTTGCACCTGCAATATGCAAAAAACAATTCTAGGTTCTTGCATCCACTTGTTAGTCCAAAAACTCTTTCTATGCATAGGAATAACATATCTTTCTTCATTTCCATTAAATTTACTCAAATCATCTCTTTCTTTCAACTATGCCTTAGCCTTCAGACTAGGACATAATCTATTAAACATATTTAAGTTCATGCTTTCAAAACAAAACTTTTCACTTATCTTTCTCTTGTCAAAGCACAAAGCTTTACCTCTTTTAAAATCTTACCTCTTTTCTTCATATCATATTTCTTTCTTAGCAAAAAACTTCACAAGTCAAGTAGAGTACTGCGCACTTCAGCAACAAATCTACACACATAGCTTCTCTTTTCTTTATTTCATTTCCCAACTTATTTTATTTATTTCAGTTCCTAGCAATCACAGTTTCAGGTCCCGACAACGGAACCATTTGTTGGCACAAGGGAATACCCATGGTTCAAAGCTTAACAATGCACCAACAAAACCCCAACTACCGACCCTTTTGGCAACACCTACAAAGCAAGCGAGGTCTCACCCAAGATAGAGGCAGGGGGGTTACAGGACGCAGGTGTCTGTAACCAAGATGGGACACAGATCTGTGATAACAACACTTGGCATAATACTCTATTAACACTTAGAAGGTGATATTCATTAGTTTATTAGCCTTATTTACGTCACAGAACATACCCAAAAATAGATCAGCGTAGTAACACTAAATTACTATATATCCTGAGCACTTAGCACTGAGTTAGATATAACATTCATTTTACCTTAACACAAGTAAATCACTTAAGAAATAACCGATATATACATAATAATCAAAGCACTGATCAGATTCATAACATAAAAAACACAGCACAAAGAAAACCAAAGACACAAGATATACGTGGTTCACCCCAGTGTGGGGCTACATCCACCAACCACTTTGCATTCTTTATTATGTGCTCGAATATTACATTCATTCGCTCCTGTGCACTAAGCCACAAATTCAATCTTTGCACCAGATAGGAGATCTGCATACTAAGCACCAGATCCTCCTTCCAAAACTAGGTTAGGGCACAGAGCCAACTCTCTATCGAGCACAAATCCTTAACACGCATACATTCCTTTGCACATAGCCATTCAATTTCTTGCACTTAGCTCAAAAGACCACTACTTCTACCTTACATTCTTATTTTATTTATACTTTTACTAATCCTTACAGTAGGGCCAAACATGGGAAAAACCCCATGGGCCGACATCCCATAACCCATTACAAAAACCCTAAAGAACCCCTTACTGGGTCCACATAGCCCACAAAATAAGTGAGATCCATGATCTTAGCTCTGCCTGGGCACTCCTTCCTAGACCAATGTGTCGAAGTCCAAAAGTGGGCCAACTCTGATTAAGGTTTCCTCAAAACTTGGTCGAGGGCCAACAGTGACCTAAAACAATTCCCTTAGTTAGTATCAGAAAAAAAAAATTCATAACAATTTTTGTCTTTACATATTTTAAGAACTTTCCCTAAATTAGTTAGTGCTTCCTCAAATATATCATCATACACTGTAAAGTCATCCATATATACCTCTACGCAGTCATGAACATTTTTTGAGAATATGCTGAGAACAACCCTTTGAAAGGTGGTTGGGGCATTACAAAGTCCAAATGGTAGTACTAGATAGGAAAACATGCCCCACTGGAAGGTAAAGGTCATTTTTCTTGGTCCTTCAGGGCCATTAGGATTTTATTATATCCATTAAACCCATTGAGGAAGGAAAATTACTTATTTCCTATGAGTGTATCACGGACCTGATCAATGAAGGGTAGGGTAAATTGGTTTCTATGGGTGGATGTTTTCAATTCCATATAGTCCACATAGATATGTCACTTCCCATTTTTCTTGGGGACAATAAAAAGTGGTTAAGCCCACCATATATCATAAATTGAGTATATAAAGTTTACCAAGAGATTTTTTTGTAATTCTTCTTTAACAATTTCCTTTCAGGCGAGATTCATCCTACCCTGGGGATGTTGGATGGGGTGGGAATTCTCCTTTGTATATATATGGTGAGTGCATAGATTTGGGTGGATTTCATTCATGTTTTCATAGTCCCAGGAAATGAAATCACTATTCTCTTGGAGTAATCTAATCAACTTCTCTCTTTGGGATGCTAGGAGTTCATAATTGATATTTAATGTTTTCCCTGGGATAATTTCTATAGATGTATTGGTGGAATTGGTTATATCATTGATCCAGGATATTTTCATCAAAGTGACTTATAAATAACTGTATTAAATGAGCATAAATTAAAGTGCACCATAAAGAAGGAAAAGCTCAATAATTAAGAGACATAAGCATCAACTATGAACACAAAAACTTGATAATGGAGTTCATCCCTAGTGGAATACGTCTCTGGGTCCTAATCTCAAATGGGTAGGCCCTTTTATTAAATCAGCAAAATAATTTGGCAAAATACATAAGTATACGTCATTCTGGAACTAAGCTATAAAAGATTTGCTCAAATCAGAAAACAAACAAGACCATTGAATTTGTGGTGTCGAATTACCCAAAAATGACTATCTCCACACCTCAATCCGACTCTAGCACTCCCAGGGCCTTCAGAAATATTGTCTTGGTTTGCATGCCTCCTCCCTCCAATTAATTCTCTGTACTATGTCTCGAAATCCATTCCCCACCGTACTATTGAGCACCCTCCTCCCCGTTCATGGGAAGACTCAACTTTTAAGAAAAAAGTGGCGTGAACTAACCAATGGATTGGCCCAACGGTGGTGGATGCTATTGTTAAGGCCTTGGATAGGGGGAGGTCCTGGGGTCGAGCCCGTGGGCCTCCCCTTTTGGGTTATTGTTATAACATTGTATATATATATGGTTTGGAACCTTGCCAAGTTTTGAGCACTATTTGGATCCATCGCAGCTTGCATTTTGGCCATCATATTTGGTGGGGCTTTGCCAGATTTGGCAGACCCATTTTTTTATTTTTGAAAATCCAGTTTCGGGCCCTCATTGGGCATTTGCCCACTACCATGACTAGGCCACATGGCAGCCAACCATTGGCCCATGCCAACCACTTGCAAAATCACCTGCCACATCACCTACCATGTCATCCTACTATGTCATCCTTCTACACTAGCCTACAACGTCCTGTACAGTCGACCACATGGCACCTTTTCATTGGTCCACATATTGACCCAAAAATGCCGAAAACAAGTGACATGTGGAAGCCTTTGTTGATGCCACATCACCATGATGACATCATGCTGATGTCAACATGACATGTTTCACCTTTTGTGTGTGCCATGTACACTGTAAGGATCCTGATGTCATTCATAATGATGCTAACATCAACAGTACAGATGCTGACTCATCCCTGCTGACTAGGCTAGGTTGACCAAAACTTTGACCATGGATAGATTTTGATACATAACTCTGTTTGGCGAGATGTTTACGCCATTCAAAAGATTGTGATGTTCTCTTCGCGATGATGTCAATTTCACTAAGTTTTGAGGACTTTGAATTTTTTCCCTTTGTCTTTTTGTTGAGGCCATTCTGAGCTTCCTAAGTTGCTTCTGTGAATTCTGGGTTGTCCTTAGTCTTCTCTGGATATGTTTTGGATCATGCCTTCCCACTGAGATATTTTTGGACCACCAAAATATTTCATCAATAAAAATATAAGTGAGGGAAGAGTTCCCTCACCTTGTCCTTCTCAATCCACTTTACCTTGCTTGGATGTGTTCCCTTTAAGATTACTTGAAGATAATCAACATCATCCCTATGTGAAGTCATGAGATAAAGAAGCATTCTTCAAAATAATAGGAGCAAAAATAGGAGGTCTAGAAAGCATATCATCTACCTTGTTACTCGTACCCTTTTTGTACTTGATTACCAAATGAAATTGTTGTAGGAGCCCATCCATCTATAATTTTGAGATTGTTACAATTTGGTTTGTGCTTGGAGATAATGTAAGGGTTGATTATCTATATGTATGATTGTTTCCTTCCCTAACAAGTAGTGCATCCATTTCTTTACGCTTTGAAATAATGCATACAAATCTTTATCATATGTAGGATAGTTAACAACAACTTGGTTAAAAGTTTCAGAGTGGTAATAGATAGGCTTACTATATTACATCAATATTGCACCCATGGCGTATCTACTAGCATTTGTCTTGATATATAAGGGATATTGAAGATTCAACAGTGCTAATACTGGTGCGGTACTGATCTTTTCCTTCAATGTGTCAAAAGTTTTTTTTTGCTTTCCTCCCCACTAAAAAATGTTCTTTACATTGGTTAAGGTATGCAAAGGAGCTGCCATAAAGGAGAAGTTTTAAATGAATCTCCTCCAATACTGGATTGCACCTAAGAATCTCTGTATCTCAGTTACACTTTTGGGCTCAAGCCAATTTACAATTACATCAATCTTGGAAGGATCAATTTTCAATTGTTCTCCTCCTATAATATAACCTAAGTACACAAGTGCAGTCTTACCAAATTCACATTTGGACAATTTTACATGCAAATTTTCCCTTTGCAAAGTACCCAATACTTGCTTTACATTCCTTACATGTTCATCCCAAGTCTCGCTAAATATAAGAATGTTGTCTAAATATACAATCACAAAATCATCTAGAAATGTCCTGACGACATCATTCATCACACACATGAAGGTTGTTGGAGGATTACAAAGCCCAAACGACATAACTAACCACTCAAACAATCCTTGTTCAGTTTAAAGGAAGTCTTCCATGCATCTTGTTCTGCAACCCTGATCTGATGGTATCCACGGTGCAAATCCAACGTAGTGAAATAAACAACATTCTTTAATTGATCAAGTAAATAATCTATACGAGGGTATAAATTTTTCATCATGATTTTATTTAGGGCCCGATATTGACACACATTATACATGTGCCATCCTTATTTGGCACCATCACGATCAAAGAACCACAAGGAGATGAGATGGGCCTGATGACCCCTTGATCCAATAAGCCTTATACCCGCTTCTTGATCTCTATCATCTCTACAAATGACATCCTGTACATGCCCACATTAGGAAGAGGAGAATATTGTTGAATATGTATTTCATGTTGGATTTCCCTGTTAGGAGGTAATCCATATGGTTCCTCGAAAATATCATCATACTTAGAAACAATATCAATTAGTTCCTTCTTATGAGAAGGATCACACCCTTGGAAAGTGTTGGATGTTCCGACATCTTTCTCCCTTATGACCATGAGTACATATCTCTTATTAGTGTTTATGAGTCTCTTCATTTGTCCTGCACTAACAAGTGTTGTGTTTACCCTCATGTTGTGGGATCTAACAATATATTCCACACCTCCCTTAGTAAGGTGATATTTGTTCTCATGACAAAAGATGATTTCTTTTCTATCATAAATATAAGGAGTCCCCAACACTATGCCACATATATCAAGTGATACAACATCCAAATCCACTTCATCAATCAACTTTGAAGCAATAGCAAATATGACCCTACATTGCTTGGTGACATTAAGTTTTTCTTTATCGCATACCTAACCAAGAGGATAAGGATTTGGATGTGGTTTGGTTTCAAGACCCATTTTTTTGACAAGTGCTTCATATATCAAGTTTACGTGGGAACCCAGATAAAATAATGTATCTATCTTAAAAGAAGATTTATGGCTAGAATGATGAGAATGATCAAAGGAAGAAGAGATAGAACTCGATGGTGAAGATGGAGAATCAGGAGGGTATCCTCGATCCCTTTGATTTACAGAAGAATTATCATCATCTTGTGCTTCATTTTTCTTCCCTTTCTTCTTCATCCTCTTCTCATAGTCTCCATACATTCACTCGACCATTTCTAAGATGCGATAAAAGACCATATGGAAGTTTTTCTCTTGTTCATCACGCTTGTCTTCTTCTGCCATTTTCTTCCTTTAGGATGCACGACCAACTTTGGGATTGAAAGTATTAAGAGTTCCTTCACCTTTCTTATGCTTGGCCCTAGTAAGAATTCACACTCAATAATTCATGTCAAAGATGATTGTTCTGATACCAACATGATCTAGGATCTTTTCATCGAAGTGACTTATAAAGATTTTTATTAAATGAGCATAAATTAAAGTGAACCTTAAATAAGGAAAAACTCAATAATGAAGAGACATAAGCATCAAATATGGACACAAAAACTTGATAATGGAGTTCGTCCCTGGTGGACTACGTCTCCACGTCCTACTCTCAAATGAGTAGGCCTTTTTAATAACTTAGCAAAAGAATTTGGAAAAATACATAAGTATACCTCAATCTAGAATTAATATGCAGAAGCTTTGCTCAGATCAGAAAATAGACAATGCCATTGAATTTGTGGCATCGAATTACCCAAAAATTACTATCTCCACGCCTCAATCTGACTCTATCACTCCCAGGCCCTTGAGAAATGTCGTCTCAGTTTTCGGGCCTTCTCCCTACAATTAATTCTTTGTACTGCCTCTCGAAATATGTTCCCAATCATACCATCGAGCATCCTCCTCCCTTTCCTTGGAAAGAATCATATTTTAAGAAAAAAGTGGGGCAAACTAACCAACGGAGTCTGTTGGCCCAATGATGGCAGATGTTATTATTAAGACGTATGATAGGGGGATGTCTTGGGGTCAAGCCCATGGGCATCCCCTTTTGGGTTATTGTTATAACAATGTGTGTATATATATATATATGGTTTGGAAATTTGACAATTTTGGAGCATTGTTTGGATCTATCAGAGCTTGCATTTTGTCCACCAGATTTGGTGGCGCCATTTTTTGAAAATCTGGTTTCAGGCCCTCATTGGGAATTTTCCCATTGCCACGTGGCAGCCCATGATTGGGCCACATGACAGCCAACCATTGGCCCACACAAACCACTTGCACAATCACCTACCACATCATCCTACCACGTCTCGTACAGTCTTCCACATGGTTGTATGGACTTCCATGTGGCACTTTTTCATTGGTCCACCGATTGACCCAAAAATGTCGAAAATGAGTGACACGTAGTAGCCTCTGGTGCTTCCATGTTACCATGTTGACGCATGCATCCTTCTGTGTGTTTCACTTACACTGTATGGACGCTGACGCCATCCATACTGATGTTGATGTTAGCAGTACGAACATTGACTCATCCCTGCTGACTGGGCTAGGTTGACCAACACTTTGACTACGCATATCTTTTGATCTGTAACTCTGTTTGACGAGCCGTTTACATCGTTGGAAATCTTGCGACACACTCTTCGTGATGATGCCAATTTAATTGAGTTGTGAGGACTTTTAATTTTTTCCCTTTCTCTTTCTGTTGAGGTCATTCTGAGCTTCATGAGTTGCTTCTGTGAATTATGAGTTGTCCTTAGTCTTCTCTGGATCCTTTTTGGATCAATCATAGAGAGGAATTAGTGTGGGATATTTTACTATGGATAGGTCATTCAATGAATAGATTTATTGAGTGGTAGAATCCATGACTTGATTGAGGAATTCATAGATTTATTGTAAGGACATCGATTAGGGGTTTTCTATAAAGTCAATGATCATGTCATCCCTGGTATTTTATTTCAGAGAAATATATTGATCTATTGTGAGCAACTAATGGAAAATATATTCATCATCCTCTTCTTCCATCAACATTGGAATTTTTGGTTCTATGCTTGGCTTGAAAGGGGATAGAAAGTGAGTTTATTGGTATAATTTCCATGGGAGATGGTCATATTCTTGGATTTGCAGGAAATGTAAGCGTAGACTATGGCCAAACATGGCCTTCCTAAAATCAAGGGGTAGCCTCCCATGTTAGAATTGGGTTGTAGGACCATGAAATATATAGGATACTCTCAGGAGTCCACAAAAATCACTACATATTCTATGATGGCATCAAGATTGACTGTGGATTGATATACCAATTGTAGGACAGTGGAAGTTTCTCTTAGGCTACTCAACCCAATATTTTCTATGGTCTCTTGATTCATTACATTGATTGTAGCCTCTAGATCGATCAAGGTGTTGGGTATGAGGAAATTATTGATTTGGATGTCCACTATGGGACTTCCAGGGTCTGAGTATTTGGTTGTAAATATTCTCCCAATCATTAAATATACCGACTAACCAATTATATGCATGGTATGGGGATCTTTCCTTTTTCTTCTTGGTTTTCTTAAGAATAGTTCTCTAAAGGATTTTGAATACATCGATATGTTTTTAATCACATGAAATAATGGTATTGTTACACAAATGTTCTTTAATTCTCCCAAGAAGTCAAATTAAGGTTGTGTAAGGGGTTTGTCTTAATTCAAGATCTCTGGATAAGGAAGAGGCTACTCCATGTTTGTGGATTATAGCTGATCTGTGATTCTAAGGGGAGTGGGTGCTTGTTCATGAGAAGGTTCATCAAAATCATTAGCTATAGGTTCTTGAAATTCTTCCTCACCATCATCTTCAGAGATTATAGTAGAATTTTCTTTATTGAGGGTCCTCCCTGATCAGAGTTGAATATCATGACATTTGAGGGAGGTAATAGAATAGGTGGGATAGTTGGGCTACTCAACGATGTATGTAATCTATGTTGTTTTATTATTTGCGTTATCGGTAAGTTGTGCAGGGAGTTATGAGAAAGGGGGAGGATTGTTGGCAGAAAGATGGATTTTTTGTTGTAGAGGAAGCTATAGGATTTGGGGTTATTGTGGAAATTGGTGAGGAACTTGGGGTTTACCTCCAAAGGAAATATTTCACCATCCCTATTTCCAGGTATGGTGGAGGTATCCATGATTTTTGAGGCATCATAGGGTACCAAGGTTGAGAAGGATATTTCAATTGTGGGTTAGTCCACGCATTATAATATTGAAGTGGGTTTGGGACTATACCTAGAAGACGAGGCTTCCATGGCCATTTTTGAGTGAAAAATAAGAAATGCTCTATTTTAGCATTAGTTTCTTGATAAAGTAATTTTAGTCCTTGTAATGAGGGGCAACTTCTTGTGGAATTCTCTTCTTCACGGATGCCACAAATCTCAATTATATCTAGTGGGAATTATTTCAAGGGGTACTTATTTTGGCATCTTGGATAGAAGATTGAGAAGGCTAACTATGCTTCCTCTTGCTTCTTTCTGATTTTCAATGTGTCTAGGTGTGAACTGAAAGAATTGATGATGTCCATTTTGAAATCTTCTATTATATTTCCAATTTATGATTTGGTGATGAATACTTTTAGTTCTTTAGTAATTCAAGAGATCATGTCCCTTGTCCCCTTTCCTGGTCTAGCTTTGCTTCCTCCTACTTCTTTCTGATTTGTAATATGTCTAGGTGTGAACTCAAATAAATGTGGATGTCCATTTTTAAATCTTCTAGTAGATTTCCAATTTATACTCTATTGATGCTTCCTCTTGGTGCTTTAGTAATTTTGGTGATCATTTACCTTGGCCCCTTTCCTAGTCTAGAGGATCCTCTTCAATATATTTTGTAGAGTTCATAAATATCTGCAAATATTAATTAGGACATATCTCCTATTCCCGTGAGATTTACGATATTACTGCACTCTTATCGGATTCTGTAACACCTTGTTTTTTTATCCCTATGAACTTGAATGTATTATGTAAATATGACTTAGGCTGGTGAGCCAATAAAGTTGGAAAGGGTCTAGAGTTCCTAGAATTGTAATACACACACACACACACACACATATAAATAAATAAATAAAATACATTGCTTTTTGTAATACCGACAGGGACAAAAGAGATAGGGGCTATGATTCCATGAGAGAGGTGGATTAAGGGGATAAGTATTTTATTATATTTTATTTACCCATAATTTATTTTATGAACAAAAGTGTTTACATGATCTTCTTGAGGAGGCCATGGGGTTCTTGATTTCATGTAATTATATTAACCCTATCTTTGGGTTGTTTGGGGGTTCTTTGTTCTTGGTTAATCATTTCCTTGGGAATCTTCCTCATTCACTCTTTCTAATTCATGTGCTCTTGGGATGATCATGGAAACATATGGTAGGAGGAGGAGATCCATTGATAGATGGATACAATAAATTACTTATCATTCCAGGTGGGAATGGATGCCTATGGGCATGAGATTGATGGTATTTCTGATTGAACTGTTTGAAGCTGATAATCCTTGGACTTTCAAGCATGGATATTTTCTGACAAGTAGCATTGGAGCCTTGGAGAGGAATGGAACAACGTGAGGGAGTGAATGGAAGAGAAAGGGGTTCATTTATTTGGGTTGTGCAAGCTGAAGCTAAAAGAGAGTTGGAAATTAGGATTGTTGTGTGGTTGGGGAAAAAATTAGGGCTAATTAGCCGACTATTGTGTGTTTTGGATTTGGCCTAGGACCCATCCTCATGGATTTATAGCCCTGGCTTGGGGGTGACATGTTGTTGAGAATTGGAACAACATTGTCTATGGGTGGGAGGAATGTCCTTGGTATACAACCAATTGGTGATGGTTTAATTAAAGATAACTTCTCTCTGTGTTTTCTATATATTTATATTCCATTGTGTATTATTATTATTATTATCTTTGAGAGATGTATTTATAATGTGCATGATTTCTCATTATTGTTGTGCATGGAACACTGTTTATTTATTTTATGTTGTAGGATGACTCTTGATTATTTTCATATGTGGTTATTTCATTCTTTCATCCTTGATTTCGAATTAATTATTACCACAATTCGAGACCAGTTAAAGAAGTGCATTTTGAGGTAGTGTGCCTAGCCTATGGGTGGTTGGGTATGTTACAGATTAGTATCAAAACTTCTGGTTGAAACACCAGACTGGTATGAGTCGGAACTGTTGGACATGGTATTATGGTGTTGGAATTGATGTCAAGAAGATCAATATGGTATTTTCATTAACAAATAATGTGTCTTTGAGATCCTAAATCTAAGGAGAGATAGAGTATTAGGTTGCACAAAATCAGAGAGTCAAGCATTAAGAACTTTGGAAAGGTTGAAGGAAATATCAGGAAAAGGAGCTCCTTAAGGAAGTGCTATTGGGATCGAATTCCCAACATATCAACTGTAGAAACACGTTCAAAACTATGAGGGAACTCTGTTACAGTCAGGAGATATGAAAACCATTGGTTTCTAATCGAAGGCACAAATCAATGATCATGGATCAGCTGGAATCCAAGTGTAAAGACAAAGGAGTCTCATATGAATCAAACCCCTGAAGGACATTGATCCTAGGTCAATAAATATTTGGAAAAAGGCAGATAAACGAGAGTTGTCAGATCTAGTTCATAAATTTCAGGTATAACCAAATCCATCATATTGAACCATTAAAACCTCATCCATTCAACTGGGTTGATGATTTCTATGGTCATTTGACATTGATTGTTCAGGGGATAAATGAGTTAGAAATGGGTGGAATCCTCGAAGGCCAAACCCACAAATTATCGTAGGCCATTAGATATATGAGTAACTTTAGGTGAATTCTCTACCATCTGATCAAGTATAGTGGAAGGATAGAGTAAGAAAAAAATTTCTGGAGTCCCTGAGTGCCAAAGCTCTGAAATCCAATGAACCATTGGATCAAGGAAGAACTTCGAGTGAATTCTCAACCTTTCGATCGAGTTTAGTGGAAGGAAAGGGTAAGCCACAATATCCTGGAGTCCCAGAGTAATGAAATAACACAGAACATTGATCTAATATCCCTTCAAGACTTTTCTCAACTGTTTGATCAAGTAGTGGAAGGATGACATAAGAACTTCGAAAGTTATAACTCCGGGGGAGTTGAACAACTTGAGAATTGTAATATCCCGAAGTACTAGAGTATCAAAGCCTCGAAATAAATAAGGATCTTCCATCTCAAGACATGATTAAGTCATAGCCATTGGATTAATCTAGTGTACGAATAGTGTAAACAAAGGTGTTAACTGACAGTAAGCGATCATTATCACTTTATGACCACTTCGACACGTATAACTCTGGGGGAGTTGAACAACTTGAGAGTTGTAATATCCCAGAGTCCTGGAGTGTTGAAGTATCGAAATAAATAAGGACTGTCCATCTCAACACCTTATTAAGTCATGATCATTGATTTCGTTGAAGCCTCTAGATGATCCAGGATCATCCAGTCAACAAGAAATTAAATATCAACTATTTGATCTACTAGTGGATATAATATAAGTACTTTGGTGAAGTGTACTTCGAGAAGTGTTACTCGGGAAGAATGAAAGAATGCCAAAGTTTGGAGGACCTCATTCCAACATTGGTATCATGATAAGGTAAATGTTTTGATTAGAGGCATGAAGGGCCTAGAAGTAAACAAGCCCATTGACATTTTCGAACGAGGTCCTGTCTAGAAGAATAAGGAGAAAAGCACTAAAGGAACATCCCTTAGAGTGGATAATCTTGTGGTTTCAAGCCCACAATCACAAGGAAAGTGGATTGAAGGAAGAGACTATGAAGAATTAGATTTTTTTACCAGTTTAAAGGGCATGTGGAATAATTTGACAAGATTCGCACACAACCATTCTATTGCCGCTACAAGATCTTGTTTGCACAAAAAGGGTGAAAGTAAATTTTTTAGTAAGCCATAACTTTCAGCACAAAGATCAAATTGGGGCATGGGAATAGTCATTAGAAAGATGATTCAAAGGAGACTAACATTGAATTGTTATATGCTAGCAACGTGGCCCCTTCACCACCCGCAGGTCGAAAGGACCACGCGCTCACACGGGATCTTCTTCTTCTCGGCCCGAAGAACTCCAAGGTTCTTCTATTTCCCTATCGAGAAATATGCACCCACAGTTCTCTTCTTCATGATCCCCCTTTCTTTATTTATCAGAGGATCGGAACTCGTGGCTTCGCAAGTTCACTATTGATCACTGGGCTCTCAAATCCCCGAGACCCAATGGCTAGTCAACGCTGATTTCTTCCCGTATCTATTGGGACTTCTCTTATCGCGATTTCACTACTCATGATATCGTGCACTTTGATTTACTGACTTCTGATACCCGATGTGGCGAAACTACGACACACACGTGTGAATTGACTTCCGTCGCTTCTATCAGGATTTCGGAGTTCGTGGGATCGCAAATCCTGATGTCAATAGATTCAGGAATCGCATTTTCCCGATCCCCAATATGATACGGCACCTGTCCTCCACTATACTTGTTGTGACCCACACAACTCTTTCGTCGGAATATCGCGTATCGCGATTCCAAGAGGCAAGATTTCTCTGTTCTCGAAACCCCCGATTCTCTGAACCCCGACTTGCTTGGATCTCCTGACACGCATCGTCAACAATGAACAGTTCTAGACTCATCGGGATATCACGGATCGTGATATCGCAATTATCGTTGCAACAACTTGGAGCTTCGACTTGCGAATCCCCATTACACGATATCACATGTAGATCCAACGGTCCTTGTGACTCAGATCGACGGATCTACCCTTCCTAAGCTTCAAACCTTTGGACGTTCTCGCCGTAACCTCCTTGCACCTTCGCAAGATCCAATGGCTCTCGGAACTTCACGAAATCTCCTTAGAGGATTTCGATCGTCTGTTCTTCCTTTGATGATTCTGTGAAACGACTACGTTCCTCTCCATGAAACGCGTTCACCTGCGCACTCCTTGTGTGACGCTTCTTTCCAACCTTCAAGGCATGACTTCTCTACCCTGTCCTTCAATGAAATTGAAGGCCTATCCCTCCTGAGCTTTTCACGACTTCAGTCTTCTTGGAAACCTCTTGCACGCACTCCTTGCGGCAACCCTTCAACCTCAATTGAGTGTTGGAGTCTCTCGACCCTGCGCATGCCTTACAATAGTAGTCTTTTAATACTTCACTCAGGTTCGAAACCCTGAGACTTTTACCTGGCCTACGCACTCCTTGCATGATAGTGTGCCTAACTGTACTTTTGAGGAAAATGAGAACAAAATCTGTCTCTAATTGAACCCTTCTATCAATGCACTCCTTGCGGATGATTGGACTGCACTCCTTGCAGGAATCCTCTGGCTCAAATAGAGAAACAATTGAAACTCATTCACTCTTCCTTTCTAACTTCAGTTCCACCATGAAATCACATACACACTATATGAAAGAAAATGTATGACAAGAAGAAAACATTCATGAGTGTTGGTCACTATAATTGCTTAATTGATTCAAACAACCAAGTGATACATAAATTATCAACCCAGGGAAGTCTTTTATTTCAAAGATAACCATGCACTATATATGCTCAATTCCAAATGTAACTTACAGTTGTAGTAAAAGAAACTATGCTAATCACACTTGCTTGAATATACTGAAGTTCTGAATTAAAGCACAAGAAAGCAACTTCCCTATTGCAGATCTTAAAGATTAATCTAAGAATCCTGGATTACATTACAAATAATACTTGCAACAGGAAAGAACAACTATTCTGCAATCATAGAACATGACCCTTACTCTCAAATAGAGACTTCAGTACTTTGTTTCTGATTTAACACCCTTTTATGAAAACAGTAATGCAGAGAAAGCTTAACTCTATCTAGCAGAGAACAAGGCTATTTAATTCCTTCCTTTCTAAGCAGGAACCTTAAGCCCTATTTCTGATTAACACATTTGTGAAAGACGATTGAGTTCTACAGAGAACAGGATAGTCTGATTCCTTCCTTTCTAAGCAGGAACCCTTAACCCAGTTTCTAGCTAGCACACTTGCAGAAATGAATGAAATCTACAGAGAACAGGATGTTCCAATTCCTTCCTTTCTAAGCAGGAACCCTTAACCCAATCTCTAGCTAGCGCACTTGCAGAAGTAATGGAAATATACAGAGAACAGGATGTTCCAATTCCTTCCTTTCTGAGAAGGAACCCTTAACCCAATCTCTGGCTAGCACATAAAATCATCACACAAGATTGCTAATAAAAAGAATTACGAATTTCATTCAATAAACTAGACAGAGTGCAGTAGTGTTTCAGCAAAGCGAAATTCATTAACAGTAGTGTTTCAACAAAAAAAAGTTAATCAAATCATGAACAGAGATTGAATTAACACACTTCTAAAACTAACGGGTGAATCTTGTGATGAAGGTGGGCCCTCCCTTCTCACAAGATTCCCCTAAAACGGGAAAGCTAGAGACGGATAATCAAAGTAGTCTTTTATTCATCTGTCAAAACATCATATTACAATCTGCAAAAGTGAAGTACGTCCCCCTCTCTGAAGTGTTTCAATACATAAAAACTTGGATCCTCGAATGATGATTTCCTCCCTATTAAAAGAGGGAACCCCCTCGATACAATTGATCCAGAATTGCAATGTGTGTCTGAGTCCTATCTTTAGTTGGATCTACTTTCTAAACCAGACTCGGATGTCCTAGTCTCGCGCAACCAAATGCTATTATAGGAGTTGAATGAGGCATTGTTGTTACAGCTGGTGTAACAACTTCTTCTCGTTGTTGTTGATGTTGTTTCAGCATCGCAATTCGCGGGCAGTTTCAGCCACGCGAATTGCGCTCTTGATTGTGTCGGCATTCTTATGTGGGAGCGACGATTGGTGCTTTGTTGACCGCTGACTGTAATGGCTTCCTTGTGTTTCAGCATCGTCGGTCCTGGCGGTTCCTCTGTGTTTCAACATCTGCAGCTCTGGACTGTGTAACATCTCGGTGTTTCAGCATCTGCGACCTCGGACTCTACAACAGCTCTGTGTTTTAGCATCTGCGACCTCAGACTGTACAACAGCTCTGTGTTTCAGCATCAGTTCTGTGTTTTAACAACAATGACTTCGGACTGTGTGATAGTTCTTTGTTTCAGCAATGGCCTTAGATGCTAATCTATAGTTTTGAACACTTATGCATTTCTAATCAATGGTCAAGTATGAGAATGATGTAAAATATTATGCAAAACAAATTAAACGTATAGTAATGAGAAGGGACGTTGTATTACCTTTGGAATGATCAGATAAAGTGATAATATGAGTATAAATATGGTTGATCAAGAGTATAATAGTGGCAAAAAGTATAGGCAAAAAGGTACATAGTGTGGTCCTAACATCCCCCCCAACTCAAGGTGTTGCATGTCCTCAGGCAACTCACTCTGAATCAGAGTGTTGATACCGACTCTGATCATGTAAGTTACTCAAGCTGTAACTCTAGGAGGTACTATCTGTTGGCGTTCTGAACCCTTGGACCTGCTGCAATCTTTGCCATGCTTTTTTTTCTGCCTTCTAAGGTAGCTTATAACTTACTTGATACCTTTCTATTGGCAACCAGAGAATGGGAAAATAAAACTTGTACCCTATCTAGTTTTCAACACAATGCCTAACACACTGGATGTAGTTGGGTATCCTGGAAATTGCTACTTCCAAATTGGCAGGACCAAAAGGATTATGCTGTTGTCTCTTCTCTGTGGATTTCTGCCAAAACAGGTTATTGGCCTGGAGGGAAAGAATCTCTATGGATCTGATGATGTGTTCACAATCCTGGAGTACTTCTGATTGTAGGTGTTGAACATGTTCAATCACCCCTGGTTGCTTTAAGAACTCATAATATTGTGAGATAAAGGTAGTTTCCCTCTGTGTTTCTGGTCTAATCCAGAGGAGGTGATTATCTTCATTGTGCTGGGCAGCCAAAAAGTCATCTTGCCAAATAATTTGGTTGAGGAGAAAAGAGGTGAATGCTCAAATTTGAATGTCCCCAACAAGGGGGTTTATGTTTAGCAACCTATTTTCTGGAATAGCCTCATTATGAAAGTATGCCTCACAGAGGAGGTGTTGATCCCTGGTAGAGGCAACTACAAAAGTTTTAATAAAATCTGTTGATTGTATTATTGCATGGGGTTTACCTTCTAGAATGGATTTGATCTGAAATAATGTGAGTCTCTTCATCAGGAATAAGGAATAGTTGCAAGAGGGCTTCCTTGTGGCCAGTAGCTTCTGCACCAAATCAAAGACCAGGACCAATCTGCCTTTCAATTCTTTGTTCTTCTTCTTAAGCTCACAAGCTTCCTCACGTATCTGTTCTAGAGCTTCCTAGTTGGAGAAAGTGTGATTAATCCAGATTTGTTTGTGCAGTTGCAAGTTTTTGGCTTGAGTTTCAGCATATTCCTTCTTCCATTTTTGTATTTCTGCGTGTTCATCCCATAACTGAGTCTGTGTTTCAGCATTGGAAGTAGTGGGATGAGGTACGGTTTGAGTAGATTGTTCCCTGGAAGTGGAGAGATGGATTTGATTGGGAGGTGTAAATTCCTCTGTAGGCACTGTCTGTACAACCTTGTTGACAAAGGTAGGGGCTTCTTTTGTTGCAATGCAGGGCTCGGTCTTAAGCCTGGGAGAGCCTGCTAGTTCTTGTGTTGCAGCAGGTTCAGTCTTGAGCTTGCTAGGGCCTGCTGGTTCTTGTGTTGCAACAGGTTCTTCCTTGATTTCAAAAGGTGAAGGAGTAGGGGCTGCCCCTGGCACTGGAACTTGAATCAACTGATGGCCTGCCTGGTGGTAAACATCGCCACATTGGAAACACATGTATTCTTTACACATGCTCTCTGTGGTCTCCTCTGACAAGGTTGTTGTTTGGTCTAAGGTGTACGAATTTAGCTCTTTTTCATATGCTTCCTTTGCCCTGGCTAATTCTTGCTGATATGCTTCCAACTGAGACTTTAAAAACTCGTTTTCTTCCAAGACATCGGCCATTGTTGGTTTGGATTTAGAGATGACTGGTTCTTGTGTTACATTCATAGTCTCCTTAGCTGGTTCTTGTGGAGTAGCTACAGGAATGGCAGCTGATGCTTGTGTTTCAGCCTCTTGGTGTAAGAAGAGTAGTGTTTCAGCACCTTCGACTTCTGATTCCTGCATCTCAATGTCAATGTCAGCAGCTGGTTCTTGTGTTTCAGCCGTAGCACCTAGGGTCTCTAATTCCTGTATATCAATTTCTGTGTCAGTGGCTGGTTCTTGTGTTTTAGCCACTTTATTTGAAACAAATGATGTCTGGGCATCTGGTTCCTATAACTCCATGTCAATATCAGCGGCTGGTTCTTGTGTTTCATCCGTAGTTGTTTCTTGTGTTTCAGCTATGGTTGGTTCTTGTGTTTCAGCCACTAAGTGGGTAGTTGGTTCTTGTGTTTCAGCTACTTTATATGAGATAGATGGTGTTGCAGTATCCTGGGTAGCTGGTTCTTGTGGAGCAGCGCCCGTGGCTGGAATAGGAAAAGATCCCGAGATTGGAAAGGTTGGAGGTGGACGAGGTGTTAGTCGAATTGGTGGGGGATCTAGGGTAGTGGTCATCAAGGGTGGCCTCATTGAGGCTCTTGTTCACTTTTTGCGCAAGAAGGGTAGAAAGGGGGCAATCTGTTTTCCTTTTCGTGGAGGTCTTTCCTGAATGATGGGGCAGGCTACATTTTCTGGCTCAGAGTCATCACTGAGAATGTAAAGGGCGGGAGTGGATGACTCTGGTAGGGTATGTGGTGGATTTGGTGGGGTAGGGGAATTGACTGGACTGGTTGGTTCTGTGGGCAAGATATTGAGTACTTCGGGGAAGTCTGGGGGGTTTTGCTGTTGCTGCTCCTGGGGAATTTCGGCAGCTGGTTGAGGGTTTATGGGTGGATTATTTAGTGGACATTTTTGCTGTTCAAAACCCCTGTTGATGAGTAATTGAACAAGACGGTGGTGGGTAAGTGACAGGGTTGGATCTTTTTCCTTTCGACAGTAATGTGCCATATTCTTCAAACAACCCAACAAATAATAGGGAAGATTGACCCGTCTGTTATGCCTTAAATGAGAAAGCAAAAGGAAGTCGTGGTGATAGACTACCTGATAGCGACCTTCGTAGGTCAGGTAGTGTTTGATGAATCTGGTGACCTTCGGCCACGGGGGTGGCAGTGAACTAAGCTGAACGCCTCTACCGTTCAATACAATTCTTTCCTCAGGCAGGAAGAAGCTCTGCTGAACACTGCCGATGATATGCTTCCGACTGAACATTCGAGTGCCATCTCTGGGGAGGCCTGAGACTTCTGCTACATCTTCCTCTGTTACATATATTCAGATGCCTGCGATGACAGAATGGTCCTCCTGGAGATTTTGGGTGAACTGTAGGACTTGTTGTTCATTATATCCTTGAAGTCTGCGGAAGTAATTAAGCCACCCTGTCTGCTCGAAGAGTTGATACGCTGCTAGATAGTGTTCGAGTAGCGCTATGGTGGCAGGCTCATTTCGTATGATGGATCCTCCCATGGCTACTAGCTCAGTAGGTTACATCGTCGAGAGTTTGTGTATCAACTCTGCACAAAGTGAGTTTTCCGAGCGACTTATGCAGGAATAGTGGTGAAATGCGCAAAAAGGTGGTGAAATGGGGATGGCAGTGGTGAAATCAGATGAAATGATGGTTTCACGGATTTGATGTGTACTTCCCCTCTCATCAAGTGCGATTAGTAATAATTGCACTTGAATGGTCATAATGGCTAAAAATATTTCTCATTAACTATCGCCTAACTGAATTACATAATATTTACGTACCTCGCCTTACCGTTTGATTCGTTCTGCCAACAAAATATTATGCCTTTCCTTGGTAGTCTGGTCGTGGCGGGGAATTTTGATCTAAATAGATGAATGGTGTTGCAGGTTTGCTGACTAGAAGGACGAAATATAATCTGAGGGCGTAAAAGCTTGTTGACGGAGGATGTTGAAAAACTGGTGTTTCAGCAACAGAGAGAGACGAAACGATTGCTAGATGAAGAACTGCTGGGCAATGGTGTTTCAGCATCAGAAGAGAGTCAAAAGTGTTGAACGGTGGTGTTTCATCATCGGAAGAAATGATGAAAGTGCTGAACAATGGTGTTTTAGCATCGGGGGAAATGATGAAAGTGTTGAACAATGGTGTTTTAGCATCAGGGAAAATGATGAAGGGTTGCTGACAATGGTGTTTCAGCAATGGAAGAGAAAAGGCGAAACAATAGCTGGACGGTGTTTTTTCATCGATGAAGGATGGTGAGGAGATGGCGGACTGTAGTGTTTTGGGAGTGGAAAGAATGAAAAATGTTGAACAGTGGTGTTTCAACATCGGGGAAAAATCAACAGTGTTGAACAGTGGTGTTTCAGCATCGTGAAAGTCAACAGTGTTGAACAGTGGTGTTTCAGCATTGTGAAAGCTTGTCTCTTTGAAGTAGGATCGTCCTCTCATAGTGTCTATGCTTTGATCAGGGATCTGCAAAAATCAACTGTAGCATGGTATTGCTTGACAGGGATTATTAGTAAACAAAATCTAATCTAATCTAATACTAAAGAAAAATTAATTTAAAAAGAATTAATTGTTATTAGGGGTAGAAACCCCCTCAACGAAGAGCAAATGAGCGTCTGCCATGCATGTGGCCTTAAAATCTTCTTTAGAAATAGGTTGCTGGTACAGATGGAGCCGATGACCATTTACAAGTAACGGAGTTCTGGAGTCATCGATTGTGAGAAGCCTTACTGTTCCATTGGGGAAAACTGTGTCTATTTCGTAAGGGCCAAGGCATCTTGTACGCAGTTTTCCTTGAAATTATTTGAACCGGGAATCATATAGTAGGGCCCAATTACCTTTTTGGAACTCCTTTCTCTTGATATTTTTGTCATGCCATTTTGATCTTTGCTGTTGAATTATGGTTGTTTGTTGAATGGCATCTAGTCTTTTCTCTTCTAGTTCATTAAGCTGCTGCAACCTGGCTGTCTGTGCATCAGTTAGATCAAGGTTGACAGCT
>ML783220.1:362274-384281 GCA_009831015.1 Picea engelmannii | reverse complement strand
TTTATTGTATGATTCCTTGATCACATACATAGGTTCATATTGAGTTTATGCTATTACTATCACTTTGGTTGGTTGTGTTCTTTTGCAGGTTCATCATTGTATGAGTGTTGGAATGGAGCTAGGATGGTGATGGCGAGAGGAAGTGACATTTAAATAGTATGTCACTCATCCCTCTTTAGTAAATTCAATATCTAAAACTTAAGGAAAGCGTCATGTTCTGGTGTGTTTTGTTCTAGATCTAGGTGGATCTAGGGAGATTTGTTAGTGTCCGCACCTACCGATTAGTCCGATAACACCTGCACAAAAACCAGAGACATTGAGGGAGAGGTGTGGCAACAACCATGCCATATCCTACTAGCACTCTCACCATGGCTCGAACTGTAGGTTAACGATTACCTAGTTTGAGAGGACCCATGATGCCGTGAGGGCAGGCTATGACAGTTTCTCATGATGATTCTAAGGGGCACACACTAAGTCAAGATCCTTATTCCTTAGAGGCCCTTAGTCTCCCACAAGATCACTTGACGTAGTATTGACTAGGGGTTTGACGTCTACCAAATTCAGTCAAGAGGCGAGTGGCACCCTTGGAGCATGTAGTGCGTCTTGAAGAGAACATCACGCAAATAAAAGAGAAAGAAGCAAGTGGCACCCTTGGAGCACGTAGTGCATATTGAAGGGCACATCATGCAAATAAAATGGAACGAGGTGAGTGGCACCCTTGGAGCACGTAGTGCATCCTAAAGGGAACATCGTGATTTTAACTGGTAAGTTAATAAACCTAGTGCCTAGAAAACTATGCCTCCTTAGGACCTGGTCGGCCTTAAAATGAATAAAGTGATGAGTAAGTTTAATAACAATTTTTCCCTTAAGAACTGTTGCCAAGACTAGTGAATTCAAAACCTAGGTCTAAGTAGAACCTCTGAACTAAAGTAATTAGACATATAACAAAAAGGGGGTAAATAAATTCAAACTTTAATTATTAAAGTAAAAATTATAATGGAGGATTAAATTTATTAAAAAGGGTAAATGGTAAATGGTTGTTTTTATCTACACTTGCTAAATTGATTTTTAGTTAAAAATGAAAAAGGGTAAATGGTTGTTTTTATCTACACTTGCTAAATTGATTTTTAGTTAAAAATGAAAGAGGGTAAATGGTTGTTTTTATCTACACATGCTAAATTTATTTTTTTAGTTAAAATGGAAAAAGGGGGAGATTTAAAAGAAAAGGAACTTAAAGAAAAGGGGAAACTTAAAGAAAAAGTGGAATGACCAACTTAGTAAGGAGTCTATCCTTTGGAACATTCTATTTATGAACTCAACTAGGAATTAAGTAAGGAGTAAGTCATTTAAGAATTGTAAGGGAATTTTGGGACACCGAGGAGCGTTTTTAGGAACTCTTTTAGGTGGGTGAGGGAAATAGGAATATTAATTAATTAATAAAATTGATTTTCTGGTGCAACTAGGGGATCGGGCAACATGTGTACAAGGAAGGTTTTTCCTAATTAAATAAATGAAAAAGGAATCTAATGAGGGTTTGGGAAACTAATTAGTTGAAAACTCTATAAAAAGGTTGGTAGAGGAGGAGTATGGACACATCTGGCTTGTGTAACGTTACGCTGCTGGAATTTTATCTTGACTGAACTTTCTCTTGTGGGAGTTGGGATACCAGATCGAGTAACAAGTGGTAGCTCAACCTTTCTAGGCGAGATGGGTGCTAGCATTCTCTGGTATTGTGTGCATGCCCCCTTTTCAGCTAAGCGGGCTTAGGAGGAAGAAGAGTACCCCTAGCGTTGGCTAGGAGGTACCAGTGAGGTCACATCTATTAGCAAGCGAGAGTCAGATGGAGCGTGTGTGGGATAATGATTTAGGAGCATTCACATTTGGATAAGGTACGCCTATTAAATTTGTTCCTTGAAATGAAATTTAATTCACCCTTGTTTATTTTACTGTACTTGGATGAAGATTTCATTGCCATGATATTTCCTTACACATGTCTTTCTATAGTAGTTTTAAACCCCTTGTCGCTTGATTCATTCAGTAAGAATCCTTGCTATCTACAATATCCTTTATTTCTGAGTTACTGTCTATTTGCACATGGCCAAAATGATCCCCAGACTCAAAACCTTACCTACACTTGTATATCTCCTACCTGTGTTTTCTTTATTCCTTGATTGCACTTCTATTTCATTATTTGCTTCTCCACAGAGAAGATCTGGATGCAGATTTGTGTTTTTTCCTCTATTCCTTGATCCTTTAAGTTATTAGTCTGTGCCTGAGCATTCGACCGAGAGCCTAATCGACTATGTTTCACTCTGGTGTTAAAGATTTAGATTCAAATGCCCTACGTTCTTGTGCATGGATAATAAGTGTAGGATCATTCCTCTGCCTAGCGTTTATTTGTAGTGAGTTCCTCTTCATTTTTCCTCGAGTTGTAATCTTGACACCCTCTCTTTTTACTTGAGTTTTCACCATGCATTTACACCTTGTTTCAACCCTCACTTTGCCCAGCGTTTCCACTTCATTTGCATTCTAGACCTCTTGCTGTATTACTAGTTCATTGCTCTACGTTTCCAGATATATGATGACTGTGTGATGACTGCGTGGGTATTCCTTGGAGTGTGCAATGCGCATGCGCTATCATTGTTAGACAAGATATTTATTGTTATTTACACAATATTCTAGTTATGGAATTTTATTGTTCTTTAGTTATGGATTTTTATTGTTATTTACACAATGATTTAGTTATGGATTTGAATTTGAATAGAATTTGATTTGATTAGCATTCGATTATCATTACTACTGGGTTTTGATTAGCATTCTATTTCTACTACTGTGATTGATTAGCATTTGATTTGCGATATCATTGTAAAATAACAATTTATTAATAGGCAACAATATTATTGTAGACAACGATATCATTGTTAAAACAACGATTTATTAATAGACAACAATATTATTGTAGACAACGATATCATTGTTAAAACTGTGATTTTAGCATGATTTTTACCACTGTGATTTTACCATGATATCCCTACTTACCATTGTGATTTTAGCATGAATTTTAATGGATAACAAGGCAGCTTGAATCCTTTATAGTTGCTCCTTATGATCGATTCTCAAAATGTCTAAAAGGGGTTGTCTAACAATCGTTGCTATGCGTCGTGTATTCTGTATGATAATTTGTTGATACTGCATAGAGAAGTCGTGGATTTTCTTTACATATTTTTAGATATTCTGTATGAGAAGTCTATAGTAACATATCATCTTATAATTCCTTTTTCAAGTTGTTTGTTCGTGTAATATATATACCAGTAGGTTTACACAGGTGCCTTCAAAGTTTACTCCTCCATTTGGTGTTTAGGTTAGGCATGAAATTCTAAACTTGCAATTGCTCCTTCATTTTATAGTTCCATGGAAGCCCAGGTTGATGAGTGGCATTGTTGATTTTGAGAGAGCTTAACAGAAAAGTCGGTGTGTTTCCTTGAGGTTTTCATGGTTTGAACTCTCTATTATCCTTGTTATTTTAGCTGATTATGTTACTTAAACATGAGAGTTATATATAGAGATGGATAAATTGACCGACCTATCTATCCAAGTTTTTCAATGTGTATTGAGTTCCAGTCTTGATATCACATATATATTCTTTTAGCAGTTTCCTAACTACCATAGATAGCTTTCAAAAGCATCTGAACATGGTACATCACAAATTGCGTGTACAATCATTATATGTAAGCCTATCCTTATTCAAAGTGAGTGAAACATAACTATAACCCTAGAAAGAGATACCATTATAATAATAAGAAGAACTAACATCTAGCTTAACATCTCATCTCCTCTCTAAATATGTTATAGAAAGGAATATTGGAATCAAGGTGTGTTGGTTTTCATAGTTTTTCTTTTATAATAATGTTGTTTGAATTTTCTAGATATAAATTGCAAGAGCGATAATTATTTTATAGTTTTTTCATTTGCGTCCATATTTATTGCAAGATAATTTTTTCATTTGTGTCCAGAGTTATTGCATGAATGATAATTATTTTATAAGGAAAAATAAAACCAACCTTTAATTATTTAGACAAGTGATTTATAAGGATTAGTGGGTTAGATCGACTAGTTCTATCCTTAATTTAAATATTAAATAATTAAATATCTCCCAATATAACTATTACCATGTGTTTAGGATGGTGGTAAAAGTTCAATTTGAATATTTATTTGTTTAAAAAAGAAAAATTTAAGAGCATTGAATTCCGTACCTCATTGCAATCTTGATGAATTTCTAATTTTATTTTCTCATATCAACTTTCCACCATGTTGACTTTTATTAGTTGATGTCCATTATCTTAACAAATATAATTCATAGGTTTACATATACCTTTTGTGAATTTGAAAAGTTAAGTACATCGAAATTAAGCTAAAGTTTGTTGTCTTTTCTAGCATTATAGAGTAGTTTAAGTTCATCATAAAACCCCAAGCAATAAGGGAAAACTCCCTTATTTGATTGATAGATTATAATGATTCTTTTTATGTTTTATGTAAATGATTAAGGATTATATATTATAATGATTATTTGTTATATATATTTTATTAGAGAATTGAAATGGATTATATGAGTCGTGAATATAAATTGCTCTCTTCCATTTAATATATATCTAAAACTATTGAAATGAATATATCTTTCATTTAATATTTAAGTCGACAAATGATCAAACACAACTTAACACTGTCTTCATCTTAAAGTTTATTGATTATTAATTTGATTTGGTTATTGATGCAAAAAAAAAAAAATTGCACTTTCTTTGCATCGCCTGTAGTCGTAACGATGGGGGTCATTACAAGGTCATTGGTTGCAAGACAAACAAGGAAAAAAGATATAGGGGTATATGCTTCCACGAGAGAGGGGGGTTAAGGGGCTTAGTATTTTATTATATTTTATTTACCCTTAATTGATTTTATGGAGAAAAGTGGTTACATGAGATTCTTGGGGAGGCCATGGGGTTCTTGATTTCATGTAATTATATTAACCCTATCTTTGGGATGTTTGGGGGTTGTCCTTTGTTCTTGGTTAATCATTTACTTGGGATTCTTTCTCATTCACTCTTTGTAATTCATGTGCTCTTGGGATGAGGATGGAAACAGATGGCAAGAGTAGGAGATCCATTGCAAGATGGCTGTAATAAATCATTGATCAATCCAGGTGGCAATGGATTCCTATGGGCATGATATTGATGGTAGTTATGATTGAATTGTTCGCAACTGAGAATACTTGGAGTTTCTAGAATGGATATTTCCTGACCAGTTGCACTATATCCATGGAGATTAATGGAACAACTTGAGGGACTACATGGAAGAGAAAGGGGTTCATTTCTTCGGGTTGTGCATGCTGAAGAGGAAAGAGAGCTGGACATTAGGATTTTTGTGTGGTTGGGGAAAACCTGAGAGATAATTATCCAACTGTTGTGTGTTTTAGATTTTTCCTAGGGCCCATCCTCGTGGATTAATAGCCTTGGTTCAGAGGTGACATATTGTTGAGAATTGGAACAACAATTTCTATTCTTGGGAGGAACGTCCTTGGTCTGCAACCAGTTGGTGATGGTTTAATTAAAGATAAGTTATCTATGTGTTTTATGTATGTTTATATTCCTCTATGTATTATTATTATTATCTATGAGAGATGTATTTACAATGTGCCTGCTTGTTGGTTATTGATGTGCATGGAACACTACTTATTTATTTTATGTTGTAGCATGAATATTGATTATTTTCATGCGTGGTTATTGCATTATTTCATGCTTCATTTTGAATTAATTATTACCAAAATTTGAGATTAGTTAAAGAAGTTCATTTTGAGGTAACATTCATGGCCTGTGGGTGGCTAGGTATGTTACAGATTCCTTTTAACAACATAATTATCTAGGTTTCTTCATATAGCTAGCTTTGCCTTTATTTTTTGGAGTATACTTGAATTGATGCACATAGTTTTCTAGGATTTCATCTTCCTTCCAAGAAAATATGAAACTTTCATCTTTACAACCCCTATTCTTACAATAATATTGGTATTTGTCTAAAAATTCCTTCTTCATTTCTTCCCATGTACTAATGTTATTTCCACCAAGTCCCATAAACCATTGGAGTGATGCATTTTTCAATGAGGTTGAGAACAAATTTAATTTATGTGCATTAGAAATGATGCAAACCCCCTCCCCTCCTATGGGGGCTCGCGTGACCTCCCGGTCTAGGATCGGTTCACGCAAGAGCTAGATTGGATCTCGAATCCCTAGAGAACCCTTAGAGTTGTTTCCATAGGTCCTTCTCTCCTTTCCCTGCACAAACATTTTAGTTTGCGAGGGTCTTTATACTCCGACAGAGTCTTCATGAAACTTCGTCCAAAATATGGGGCTTCAGATTTTGAAAGTGGCAACTTTGATGCTCTAGAGATTTGGGCTTTAGAGGTTATAAATGAAACACCTTCCAAATCTTTTGAATGTTGAATTGGAGAATTCCCAGATTGGCTCTTCAGAACTTCGGGCTTTGGGAGCTTTAGCTCCTATTCACCACTAGGATCTTGAATGCCGAAGTGGCGAAGGGTAGGGATCCACATGTCCATGATAATGAATGACCTGGATTTACTCTGGCCTTCGGGATTTCAGGGAATTTTCACTTTGTGAAAACAAAAATTAAATTTTCTCGGAGTGTCGAATCACCAAACCACTCAGGGATCCGACAACTCGCACTTCTCCCTGTGATCTGCAATGTAGATTCACTCTGAAGCTTCAAGGATTTTTCCACATTTGAAATAAACACTTAAAAACTGCAGTAACAGTGAAGTCTGAAGGAATCAAGGATTATTGTCTGTGCTTCTTTCTCGGATCCAACGACTGTGAGGGAGTTTATATTCTCCTGAACAGGTCTCGTCCTTCCACCTCGAAACAAAGAGACTTTTCTCTTCCTTAATATTTTCACTTGAAGACCTTAGACCCATGCACACACCTTGTGCTTCCCTCTTGATATTTTCCCTTGAGCGACTCGAGCCTTGACACACACTTTGTGATTTCCTCCTTGTCTTGGGACTTAAAGAAGTCTCCTGTGCAAACCGTACTCTACCTTTCCTCTGAGCTTCTTCAACACTTTAACAAAGTGTTGACTTTGTGCAGACTTTGCACCAGTCTCCTCTCTTGATATTTTATACTCCTACGAGTGTAGGCACACTCTTTGTGCTTTCTCTGTGTAAACTTATGCAATCTCTCATGAGCTTCTGAACCTGTAATAGTTTGGTCTCCGCACTCCTTGCAAGGGAACTGTGCACTCCTTGCACCGAGATTTCAGAAGAGAAACAATTGAAACTTAAATAAACATTAAGGATTCATTCAACAAGTCATTTAGATGCATACACATACATAAAACACAAAGACTATTAACACACCATTTACCCAATTACTTAGAGACAAGCAAGCTCAGAAATATGAAGGCAATTATCTCTTCTTCTATATTCCTTCAACAAATATTTACAAGGATTTCAATATCTCTTTGCAGCTCTCAATTTCTTTTCTCAATACAACAACAACAACTAACAAAAATCTCCCAATGACAAAAATGAAAACAACCTCATTTAGGTATAGATTTCATTGATTTATGCATGAGGGGGCTACTCGATCCTTCCCTCCAAACCATCCTAGTGCTTTCATATAATAATTAAAGCATCCTACCACTAAATCTTATTACAATAAATGAGATATTACAATCTAGATATGAGTCGACGCTCAAAAGGTGTACATCCTACAAACATTAAAGGCAAATACAAACCCTTGGAGAACATATGATGGCTTAAGATTCAAGATATTATGATATATTTAATTACAATGCTTTTCAAAAATTAAAGTGACACACCCTCCTTGGAATCCAAACCAGTTTAGTGCGATGCGTCGGATGCTGATTTGTCCTCCACTGCCTCATTAATTGACGACGGTGATGATCCTGCATCATACTCCTCTGGACAAAAGAATTAATGGACTCCTATTCATGAGATCCTCCACTGTCTTTCCATGCTTCTGGATATAAATTTCAGTTATCCAACTGGCATCTTATGCTAGATGATTCTTCCCTTAACCAGATATTCATAGTAAAGTTTCCTCATGGTTTTCTTAGCAATTATCTAATCCAAAATCTTTTCTATCTATGACTTCTTTGCTATGGGCATATGTCACTTCCACTAAACCTCCCATTAATCATTTTTCCATTCTATGTCAACCATTTTGTAAGGGTATAAATCTACCACATTAAATATTGGTGAAATTACAATGTCCTCTGGTAGTTCAATCTCTTAAGCATTTGTAAAATGTTTTTTGAGGATTTTACAAGGGCCTATATTTTTCATCTTCAACTTATTATATCTCCCTCTTGGAAATATTTCCTTCCTCGGGTGTGCCAAGACTTGATCTCTGATTTCAAAATTCACCTCTTTTCTTCTTTGGTCTACTTTGTTATCATATCTCTAGCTGTGATCTAGTAGCTTTCTTTTGATTTGATCATGCAACCTTTTCATCTCTGTAGAAGAATAATCTACTCCTGCACTCCAAAATTCGGTCTATCCCAAATCTCTCAATTCTAAAATTCCTCTTAGATGAATTCCATATACTATTTGGCATGGGATCTTACTAGTACTTTTGTTTGGTGAGTCGTTATATGCAAACTCCACTTGAGGCAAAAATTGATCCCACTGACTGTTATGTTTAGTTACCAAACTCCTTAGCAGATTCCCTAAGATTTGATTCACTACCTCAGTCTATCTATCTTTCTGAGGGTGATACACTGAACTAAAAGACAAATTTTTTCCCAACCTTTTCCATAAAGTCCTCCAAAAGTGTCCCACGAATTTGGTATCTCTGTTTAAGACTATACTCCTAGGAAACCCATGCAATATCAAAATCTCCTTGAATTTTTTTTTCGTTATGTGGGTAGCATCACTGGTTTTGTGACATGGTATAAAATGTACCATCTTTGAAAATCTGTCAACCACCACAAATATTGAATCATTTACCCTCTAGTTTCTTGGCAATCCTAGAACAAAATCCATACTTACAACATCCAGCAACTTGTTTGGAATAGGAAATGGTTGGTACAATATTGTGTTCTATTGCTTTCCTTTAACATACTGGAAAATTTTTCATCTTTCCACAAAATATTTCACATTAGACCTCATACCTAGCCAATAGTACGAATAACTCAATTGCACATATGTTTTATCATGGCCGAAGTGTCCAACAAATCCTCCACTATGTGTTTCCTTCAACAAATTGTCCCTCATTGAGCATCCTAGGATACATAATTAGATTCATTTGAATAAAAGTCCTTCTTGGATAATATACTCCATCCATTGATGTCTATCCCTGAGAAAAGGATTTTCACATGCTTCATAATATTCTTTGAAGTCCAGGTCCTCCTGGTACATCTCCTTGAGGTGTTCAAATCCAAAAGTTTCCACTTGGAATTTCTACAGGATAAAACATCTCCTACTCAAAGCATATGCAACTTTGTTAGCACTCCCATTAATATGATTGATGACAAATGTAAAATTATGCATGAATTATACCCATTTGGCATGTCTCTGGTTCAATTTCTCTTGTCTCATTATGAACTGCAAAGCATGATTGTCAGTATACAAAATAAACTCCTTTGGCATGAAGTAATTTTTCCACTTTTTAAAATCTTGAATTATAGCATAAAATTCCTTGTCATATGTTGAATACTTCTTCTTAGCATAATTAAACTTATCACTAAAATAAGCAACATGCTTATCATCTTGACTTGAGACTACGCCAATGACCACTCCACTTGCATCACATTTGACCTATAAAGTATTCTTAAATTATATCAAAACAAAAATAGGTTGTTCTTTTATATTTTATTTCAACACTCTAAATCCTTTCTCGACTTCTTTTTTCCAGTCAAAAAAACCACGCTCCTTCTTTATAGTGTCTAGTATTAGTTCACAAATACTGTTGAAATTCCTAATGAACATTCTGCAAAAGCTTGCTAACCCATGAAAACTTCTTACCTCAAACACACTTCTTGGATAAGGCCACTCTCTTATAGCCCTCACCTTTTCTGGATCCATCTTCAATTCATTTCAAGAGATTACAAATCCCAAATACACAAGTTTTGTCGTCATAAAAGAACACTTTTTCAAATTCACCAACAACTTTAAACAATCAAAAACTTCCCAATAAAATCTTTGATAACTTCATTAATTAACCTCATGAACATACTTGGTTCATTCGTTAAGCCAAACAACATAACAAGTCACTCATACAATCCTTCATTTTTCTTGATTTTTTTTTTTCATTCATCTCCCTCTCTCATTCTTATCTGATGATAACCACTCTTTCAAGTCTATCTTGGAAAAATAACTAGATCCACTCAAACAATCCATGAAATCACCCATTCTGTTTAAAGTAAATCTATACATGATGGTTATCTTATTGATGGCTCTAGAATCTATGCATAGTCTCCAACCTCCATATTTCTTTGGACTCAACACAGTTGGTACTGCACACGGGCTTAAGCTCTCTTTGATCAAACCTTTATCCAACAAATCTTGGACTTGCTCCTTAACCTCTTCATTATCCCGAGGGGTCAATTTTTATGCTTCTTTGTTTGAAAAACTTTCTCCCGAAATAAGTTCAATATGGTGACTGATACTCCTGATGGGCAGTGAAGCATGGGGTAGCTCATCCACCATAATGTCAACAAATTCATCCAATAACTCTTGAAATTTCACATGCAAATCTTTCATAGAATTTCTTGTAAGGATGAATCTCGTCTTACCTATAAAAACAAACTACATTTCCTGGTCTTTCTTGATTTCTTTCAAGAGCTCCTTCCCACTCATGAGAAGTATACTAGGACTAGCCTCCTCTTTAACTCCTTTATATTTTATTGGCAACAACATATCCTTACACCCATTTTTCTCAAGGGTATAACTATTCTTCTTCCCATCATGTATGACATTCCTATCATATTTCCACGGTCTCCCCAACAGAACATGAAAAACATCCATAGGTATGATATCGCATAAAAATTCATCTTTGTAACTACCTATCCTAAACTTAACTTTACACTGTTGACTTACCATGACTTGATGTCCTTTCTGCAACCACGACACCATGTACAGAATTGGATATGATTTCTGTTACACGTCAAAATTACTCACTTCGATAGTGTCACAAGCGTCATCATTACAAGTGTCGCAAGTGTCACATTTTTCTCACAAGTGTTGCAAGTGTCAAGAGAAGCATACTGCCATGATCCCGATGTTGTGCATATAACGACGCAAGGAGGACACTTGACACATGTCAAACACTTGATTTGGAAGAGGAGGAATGGTTAACTGAGCTTATGAACCTTTTTCCATCTGAAAGAACCACAAAAACTAGGTTTTTGGAGGAGAGCTCTCCCCTATAACTCTGCAGGGAGCGCTGGCGCTCCCCTTACACTATTTGGGAGTGTTATAGCACTCTGACACCCCCTTTGTGGGAGCGTTGATGGGTTTAAGGGCGTCAATGCCCCCCTAAATCCTACTGGGGAGCGTTATAGCTCTCTGATGCCCCTTTTGAGGGAGCGCTGTCTATTTTGGGTAGCAGTTGATTTGTTGAGATGAATGAGGGGAGGATCCCTTCAATCCCTAAAGGAAGTTGGATTTGAATCCTTATTCAAGCCATGATCTTAGGGTAGATCCTTAACTGAAGTAGGAAAATCCTCAACTTACCCCAAGGATATCTCAAGTGGTTGAGCCTCTCCAGGGCTATATAAGCAGACTTTCTTATGGTGAAAGGAGATGGAAATGGAGAATCACACCAAACTTATGATCTCATAAGTGGTGCTGGAATAGAGATGATTTGGAAGCAAGAGACCTATGATCTCATAGGGAACAATCAGTGAAGCTATCGTCATTCTAATCATGGATGTTTTGAATAAGGGTTAGACAAGGAGGACTTGACGAAACTGTTGCAACTCATCCATGGTTGTAAGTAATTTTTTTCCTCATTAATATGATTTTCTTGGAATGTTTCTTTCTAATTCGTGTTGGATATCACATGAATTTGTCTTTAAGTAGATATATTTCTTTCAAGCTAATCTTGATAGAGTAGGAAGTGGTTGTGATTTTGTTTGTCTACAAGGTCTACTAAGGAGCTCAAGATCGTAGCTCAACTCGGACCATGCAGGGACAAACGCCGGTAGAAGGCACATATTTTTCCCTTCCTCCTCATGCATTAGTTTGTGTAGATCTAAAATGAAGTCAGTGACCATGATAAGCACTTTCTGTCTTAGAGTTAAGAGTCTATCTCTTTGAGGAGATCTACCTGTCCGCAGGGAGATTTTCCTTCAACACTTTCATATCCAAATTTAACTTTTCCACCATCTTCATGGATACCAAGTTTCCAATACTTCCACTATCTATGATCACCTTGCATACTTTGTCTTTGGTTTTGCAAGAATTTTTGAACAAACTTTTTTTATGAACTAGTTCTCGTACCTATTTTTCTGGATTTATGCGATATTTCCTCATCATGAGGGATATTCCTTCTTCATATGCCTCTTCTTTCATCTCTATCTCCACATTCCTCTTTTTCACCTCAGAAATGTGAGCTTCTTTTACTCTTTCATTCTTCCTTTCAAGACATTCCAAGACATGTGCCATGTTTTCCCACAAGCATAACACTTCACTTCTCCTCTTATGCCTCTTCCTCTACCTCTTGGAAAAGGATTTCTTCCTCTAGAGTATCCTCCTCTAGAACTTGCTCCTCTCTCTATATGACTGTTAAATCCTCCAGCTTCTCCCTTGAATTTTTGGAATGTTTCTCTGATGGTTACTCTTCCTCTGTTAGGACTCTTTCCCCTGTTCCTCTGACTCTAATTCCTTGTCAGTTTTTTCTTCTTCCTTTAGGGATACCTTATAGGAATATTCTACCATCCTCATCATAATCATACTAATCTCATCCTAGATTTCATACCTCAATCCATTTATATACCTAGAAAATTTCTCTTCATTATTCTCCTTGTGTTCTACCATTATATTCATCTTATAAAACTCTTTAGTATACTCTTTCATCGAAAAACCTTTCTGTCTCAGATTCTACAAATTTATGAACAGATTCAGCTGATAATCCTTGGGTATGAATTTATCCTTAATATTAGCTACCATTCTATCCCAATTCTTAATCTTGGACTTACCTTTCCTCCTTCTGTCATCTTGCAACTCATCCCACCATAAAGTTGCATGTCCCTTCAATTTGGTCACTGTATGATTTACCTTGTTCTAATCATCAATCTCCTCATAGTCAAAGTACTTGTCTAAAGAACTTGTCTAGTTAATAAATTCTTCTACATTCAAATTACCTTCATACATTGGGACTTCCATTTTTTCTGTGGTTCCCAACTTGACAATAGCTCTCAACAATCACTCCTTTGTTGCTTGTTCTCCTACAACTACTTGTTTTGCTTCTACTTCTTCACTTTCAACTTTGCTGACATCAATAGTCTCTGGTGATCACCTTTGTGATGTTTCCATGGTGTCCAACCTCTCACAAAGTTGTCTCATTTCTTCCTCCATGGTTGCATTGAACACAAGTCTCTCTATGCATCTCCTTGTTGGCATGGTTTCTAAATTTTCCTTTCCACAGAGCTTATTCCTGCTCTGATACCACTTGATGGTATCAAAAAAAATATTTTATGTGCTCTGATACCACTTGATGCAAAACCCATCCCCTCCTATAGGGGCTCACATGACCTCCCAGTCTAGGATTGGTTTACACAGGAGTTGAATTGGCTCTCAGGTCCCCACATAACCCTTAGAGTTATTTCCACATGTCCTTCTCTCCTTTCCCTGCACAACAATTTGGGTTCACGGGGGTCTTTCTACTCTAGCAGAGTCTTCACGTGATCTCAAGCCAAAACCTAGGGTTTAAGATTTTGAAAGTGGAAACTTCGATTCTCTTAAGCTTTAGGCTTCGGAGGTTATAACCGCAACACCTTCCAAATATTACGAACGCTGAATTGGAGAATTCGCAGACTGGCAATTCGAAACTTTAGGCTTCGGGAGTTTTAGCTCCTATTCACCACTAGGTTGTTGAATCGTTGAATGTCGAAGTGGCAAAAGCTAGGGATCCACGGTCCACGTGTCCCAGATAATGAACGACCTAGATTTACTTCGGCCTTCAGGAATTGGGGGAATTTTCAATTTGTGCAAACAACAATCAACTTTTTCTGGAGTCTCGAATCACTGAACCACTTAGTGATTCAATGACTCGTTCTTCTCCCTGTGATCTATGATGTAGATTCACTCCGGGGCTTTGGGCCTTCGGGGATTTTACCTCTATTGTAATAAACACTTAAAAATTGTTGGATCAACAAAGTAGAAAGGACTCAAGGATTATATCCCATGCTTCTTTCCTGGATCCAATGAATCTGAGGGAGTTTATCTTCTCCCAAAAAAATCTCGTTCGTCCACCTCAAAAAAAAGAAACTTTTCTCTTCCTTAAGCTTTTCGCGTGAAGAACTTATACTTGGGCACACACCTTGCACTTCCCTCGTGATCTTTTCTATTGATTGAATCATCCCTTGTCACACACTTTTCACTTCCCTCCTTGTCTTGGGACTTAAATAAGTCTCCTGTCCACACCTTGCACTACCTCTCCTCTGAGCTTCTTCAACACATTAAAAAAGTTTTGACTTCGTGCATGCTTTTCACTAGTCTCCTCTCTTGAGATTTTATACTCCTATGAGTATAGGCACACTCCTTGCACTTTCTCTGCATAAACTTATGCAATCTCTCCTGAGCTTATGAAGTTGTAACAATTCATCCTTTGCACTCCTTGCATGGGCACTGTGCACTCCTTGCACCGAGATTTCAAAAGAGAAATAATTGAAACTTAAATAAACATTAAGGATTCATTCAACAAGTCATTTATATGCATACACACACATAAAAAACAAATACTAATAGCACAACATTTACCCAATTACTGAGAGACAGGAAAGCAAAGAAATATAAAGGCAATTCTCTCTTCTTCTATATTCCTTCAACAAATATTTACAAGGAGTTCAAGAACTCTTTGTATCTCTCAAATTCTTTTCTCAATACAAAAAAAAAAACAACTAACAACAACCTTTCAACAACAACAATGACAACAACTTCATTTTTGCATTTATTACATTTATTTATGCATGAGGGGGATTATTGAGCCTTCCGTCCAGACCATCCTAGTTCTTTCATATCATAATTAAAGAATCCTACCACTAAGGCTTATTACAATAAATGAGATATTACAATCTAGATATGAGTAGGCACTCAAAAGGTGTACATCCTACAAACATTAAAGGAAAATACAATCCCATGGAGCACATATGATGGCTCAAGCATCAAGATCTTATGGTATCTTTAATTACAATGCTTTTCAAAAATTAAAGTGACATGCCCTCCTTGGAAATCAAACCAGTTTAGTGCATTGCACTAGATGCTGAGTCATCCTCCACCTACCTCATTAATTGACGACAACGATTCTCCATCATCAAGAAACATAGTCGTAGCTCCTACAAAGGACATCAAATATGAAGATGAATCTATATGGGTATTCATTTTCCATTCCATTGAAGTTTGGTAGGGATGAAGGGTAACTATTCTTCATTTTTTTTACTCCCCCAAAATTTCTAATCGAGAATTCAAATGTATGTATTTCTTCCTTGACAATTCTTCCCTCTCCTTCTACCATTTTGTGTGAAAATATTTGGTTAGTCAATTCTTCGGAAGAGGGTAATTATACTAGATATTGAACAATGTATAGATTGTGATTTATATCAAGATGCCCACTAAAAGGTCCCTCTATATTGGCTAAAATTTCATTGGAAAAAAAATTGTTTCCTCTAATGAAGAAGAGGCTTCTGCTGCCAAGCCAACTGACTGATTGGATTCTGCAACTTGTGTCATAGTTTTCCTTTTTGGGTGAAGAGATTTCTATAGGTTCTTGATAGTTGATGTTTGATAAACCATCTCCTTTGGCTGATTTCCCTACACAGTTCGTATCCTGGTTATTTTTAATAGAGGTATTGAATCTACCTTGAGGATCTCTAGTTCTTCTCATGAAAAAAACAACATTATAGTCTATGAAAATACTCAATCAAAAGAGAATATACATTAATATCTAGTAAGGAAAGAGGATTACAACATATTTATATGTGTAACAAAGTGCATCTTACTAAGTCTTATGAGATCTTTACCCCATTTTTCTTATGACCTGATATATTTTTCCTACTAAACCAATGCAATAATGTTACTATGCCTTTGATAGTTCCCTATCAATGATGCCAAAAATGAGGGGGCTTCTAATTGTATTTCTAATTAATTAGAGAGGTAAAGAGAAGATCTGTGCATTTAATTAGGAATCTAAGATTTGTATAGAACTTGAAAAATATCATGCACTATATATGCACGTTACAAATTTTTTTACAATGATATAGTTTTGTAGTTGTAGTTATGACAATTATGAAGAGAGCGTAAATGCATTCAAAAGTGGAAATGGCACTAAGAGGAAGTTCCTAGGAATCACATATTGATGGAAATAAACATTTGCAGGAATTGAAATCACTCATAGAACAACTAAAATCACACTTGTAGAAATTTGAAATCATTCACAATTGCAAGAATTGAAATCTATCACACTTGCAAAAATTGAAATCACTCCACTTGCATAAATTGAAATCACTCGCTCTAAATATAATATCATAATTGTAGGAAAGGAAATCAATCTAACATAAATAAATCATTCTTGCAAGAAAATAAATGATACAACATTTCCAAATGATCAAATATTGATACTCTAATTATAATCATGTTAAGTTCATTAAATGGATTTGTGCTTTCTATCTATGATCACATAGAGCGTACACAATTTATGAGAATCAATAAACCTTACTATGCAAAATGGCACACCTTACAAGATATCAAAGAGTCACATTAGCCTTACAAAGAAAGCATTCTATAAGAAGACCAATCACTTGTTTTATCCAACGAAACAAATTATTACTAAGGTCTGTTGAATATGAAATGTTGAGTGAGATATTTCTTATACAGATTAAAAACTCAACCAGACACCAATAGATAATTATAATGAATTTAAATTATAGAGATAATGTACTAACCATGATCTCAAATAAATTGTGAACTACTCTATGAAATCTACTAATTGTTACAATAGTACCTGTCCTAGTAGGGGGGTCTACCTCTTTGGACAAGGTACTAAAATAAAACTATAGAGGCTATGAAATTAAGTCCACATTCACATAAAAAACATTAGAACAAAACCCAAGAAGTCTTTTTATTAATTGAAGATATGATCTGTAAACTATTGTGGATGTTCCACTCGAACATTTTGTCACAACATATCTGATAAATAAAACTGAAATCTACACTATGAAGGTTAAATTCCTTAAGATTCTAGAATATTTGGTCATTTATTTTTTTCTTATGCATGAAATTTATAGAATGCAGAAAATAGAGAACAGTAAAATACAATCACACACCATCCAAAAAATAACACAAATATTTTCTCTGGGAAACGCTTACAGGAGAAAACCCAGCTAGAAGGTGAGGCTTCCCTACTCTCTTTTGTTTGGTATGGAAATAATGCAAGTACAAAGGAGAAGGAACTCTATATGGAGTTACCTGAGACCTATGGCTTGTTATGATACTACATAAAATTAATCCCCTCTATTATGTTCTCTAATTTCCCACTTCTAGTTGTTCTACTTTGTTATGGAACAAAATACAATAACATAGAATGGAACCCCTTCTCCTCCTAGTGGTGTGGTATTTAACATCACCAAATAGCCATCTAGGGGTAGTTTTTTGACTTCCTCAACCCTAAATTTTGATAGGGTTTTTGACCTTCTAGAGTATTCTTGAAATTACATATGTTTCTAGCCCCATATGTGTGAGTAACGAGGGATGACATGGAATCCTCTTGTACCATGGTGGTCAACATAGTGGGTCAAATTGCGAGAGGAATAACTTTTGCATATGAACTTCAATTTATGCACTTTTTTCACCATTTGGACCTCTCGATGTGTAGAATAACATCTTGAGGTTCTAGCTACATTGGGAAATTTTAAACCCCCCAAAAATGCCATTTGACGCCTCAAAATGGTCCCAGAAGGCTTCAGACCCCAATTTTCCAAAATGTGACCTGCCACTAAAATGGCCTTGCAATCTAATTGCTCCAATTGTTTCCAATTTGAAAGCATTGATATAGATGACAAATAGTATAATGATCCAATTCATATCAAGATAAAATTATAGAGATAATGTTGCAATAACAATTTTTCATTGTTTTTAGCTATGGTGGCTTTCTCTTTATATAATGGCCTCTCCTTTCCTTAACTAAACTAAGCTACCTAACGATTACACAAGTGACCTATAACAAGAACCATTCACTTTTTTCCAAACTAGGTTCAACCTTATTTGAATCGGTTAACCTATGCCTTAGCCATACATAAGAATGCACATGGGCTAGATATCTAAATGTACAGGTTTAGGAAAATTGTTTTTACTTTGGAACCCATATCTCACCTTAACAATATTCAGCATAGTCTTTGAGTGTATGTCATGGTCTTTTCATCATTAACCATGTTTCTTTGATCTCCTTTTTAAGCGGCTAGAGTTGTGTCCCCCTTGGTTTGTGTTTGTTGACAACAACCCTTTCCTCAAGTCCCACTAAATTTGGGATATGAATGTGTTGTAGGGTTCCCGCAGTTGGTTGTAGAACTTATGTAGCCTTCCCATAGCTTTGTCATAGTTTTTTTGTAGGACTTCTATCTAGCATGTGCTACAAGATAATTGTAATAATTTCCAATTCATGTTAAGTATATAAATGACTTTAATTATTACCTAGTAGTCAACAAAAAGTGACAAAATATAATATAATGAATACATTTTTCCAAAAGTAATTTAAAGCACAAAAATGATGAAAAGTGTTGGAAAAGGTAGGCCAAGAGGGTGTGAAGGATAGTAAAAAATGTACAAACATAATTCCAAAATTGAGGCCCATCACTTATGATAGTGTTGGTGTGGGGATGTTCAAGGATTCATCACTGATAAGTACAATTACCCTACCACTTCCACTCACGGCACCCAATATGGCTCCTATTTGTATGATCTCTTCGACCACCATTGAATCATAAGGGTCCTTGATCCTATTTGTATGATATCTTCGACCACCATTGAATCACAAGGGTCCTTAGATGCTTGGATGGTTCTTAATAATTCTAAAGTTGAATCATTTGAAGCTATCATGCCACTTATTGTAGTCGAGATTTCTTGTCAAGTAATCCACTTGGCATCTGTTGACACTAGTTATAAAATACATCCTAATATAGAATATGATCAGTAAACCTTACCCATTTGGGCTGTAAATTCTCATAGTTCTCATGATTTCCTGGATATTAATATTCCTTAGGATAAGGCCATCCTAGAGTGTATGTCTATGGTTGATAAACTGCGGGAATATGTGCATTGCCAATAATCGTTTTTCCACAAAATGTAATAGCTGGTGGTTTAAAACAAAAATATTGATTCAGGATAGGGGGAACTTCTTAAGTCATCCACTAAAGTGTTAAGTCTTGACCAATCTAAGTCTCAAATTCCTCTTTCATAAATTTTCACCGAATTCTTCACTTCAAAGCATATCGAAGATGAGTGTCTTGTACCTTTTCCATGTCTTGATGGACATCATCAATTAGGTGCAATATCTCATGAGACTGTTGACTATGTTTTTCCTCATGTATTTTGTGACAATGATGTGTTTCTAGTTTTCTACTAGAATCATGAATATTTAGGAATGTAGAAATTTGTTTATATGTGGCATGGCCTGGACATGGTTTTCCATATGATGCTAAAAAATTCCCATGAGTTCATTGATAGTGATAGGGATCCTTGGCATGAACTTAGTCGTGGGTATTACTTAGCATAAAATGTCAATATTGATAGTGCCTTGTACGTAGGTGTGTGATGTGAGTGATTTTTATTTCATGTTGTGGTTTGATTCAGTTCAATTCCTATCATGTTTGGTTCTTTATTTTCATATGCTAATCAGATCCACTTGGCCCTCATCATAGGCACACCGATGTTGAGACCAGGAGGTTTTATACATTAGTTCTCTAGCCATCCTGGTACTTGTTGAAATATTGGTTTTCATTGATGTCAACCCTTGAAGAAGTACGATAGCCCCAAAGTTATGGTTATGAAACCTGTAGTTGGTCAAGGAAAAATGTCATGAATGATGGTGTAAATTTAGGTAACTCACTCATGGATGCATAGTCCTCGTCATTCTATTTATAGTGATAAGTGGTATTCCATGTGGTTCCTCATGGTTGAGGAGTTATGGCCTCATTAAGTTAGATGCCCCAAAGAATGGTCAATAATCCCCTAGTTAGTTACAAGTCAATTAATGAAATGGTAAAGTGGTTGTAACAAAAATGTATAGAAGCCCTTAAGTTTAATGAGAGAGGTTATTTGTAAAATGTATAAATGCACCTCGAGGAGTCTCTCATAAGTACAATCACTCACTTTTTCTATTGAATATCTTGTATTTGGAAAGTTAGCGATGGTGAAATCTGAGGTAGAAACAAGTGAGGAGTGCATGATTTTTGGGGTTATAGTGAAGAGGGAAAATATTTGAGGAAAACCTAGTTTAATTGACCCCCGTGGGTCAGAATACTAGTGTCCCATGAGGCATCCCCATGGGTCACGTGAGGCCCCGCATGACACCATGTCTTAGTTCTGCGAGGACAAGACACATTTGGGGGTAATGGTAGTACGAGGTCCCTGAGGTCATAGGAGAGATTACAGGTCAACACTATTGTGTATCAGGTCAGCAACAAAGGTATTGGTATGCTTGTGCGCTTGTTGTGAAGATTATACTTGGTTATGGTATGATACATGCTTGAGGTACATATTGGATACATGGTTGATAGAGGTATATTCTTGTATTTGGTTATGAGATGGTTGTTATGGTTCATCTTTGACATGTATGGTTAAGGTATACACTTGATGTATGGTGGAATATGCATGAGGCACATGCTTTGGTTCTTTGAGGCACTTCATTGATGATATGGTACATGTCTATACATGATTGATGTTATGGTATATGGTACTGGTTTTATATGTGATTGATTCTCTAGTACATGGTACATGATTGGATACATGATTGATGTTATGATTAGAATATCTTTTGGTACATGATTGATGCATGTTATACTACATTTGTTGGTACATAGTTGATGGATGGTATGGTATAGTTTTTTTTTATCATACAATGACATTTTGATGGTAAAAGGACAATTATAGGTTGATGGTACAATGACAAGTTATAGGTTGATGCGATAGAGGAAGTGACGATGACAATGACAGTGACAATGACAATTACAGTGATAGTGATAGTGACAGTGACAGTGGCAGTGATTTTGGTATTGACAGTTGGTCTACACTTATATTTTAGGGTGGCGGGATGGGGAAAGGAAAGGGGGTTGTATCCTCCCTCTGGTTGGTGCTGGAGAACAAAGGGAGTTGGAGCTTCCTTCATATTGGAGCCTGAGAATCAGGGGGTTGTAGCCTCCTTTTGGTTGGAGCCAGAAAATTTAGAGAGTTGTAGTTTCCTTTAGGTTGGAGCTCGTAAATAGGGGGTCGTAGCCTCCTTCCAGTTGTATCTGGAGAATCAGGAATTTTGTGCTTCCAATGAATGTATTATTTTTATATATAAGAAAAGCATTTTGTGGTTTTCTCCCATTTGGGTTTCCACACAAATCTTGGTGTATTCTGTTTATGTGGATGTTTATTATGATCTATTGTTTTATAAAACTCATGATATATTGATGATATACTACTGATGAAATTATTGATTACATATTTTGGTTAAAAGTGGTAAAAGTGCTAATACTGATTCAGCCCCCCCTCTCAGTATTCC
>ML783220.1:295283-309425 GCA_009831015.1 Picea engelmannii | reverse complement strand
CGTGCTTATTCAGGCGGTGTTTAGGATCGGCCTTTATGGTAGATCTGGCTGAGATCTAGTTCTGGATAGCAGACTAGACAGCCCATTTATTGTAATTGATTGTAAATTAATTAGAGTAGGTAAATCCTGGAGGGAAGCGCTAAAACCACCTCAGGTAAAAGAGATAGAGAGATCTCATTTTGAGGGTGGAGAGGTACATGTATATATAATGCATGTAGAGCTGAGGAGAGCTTGGGAACACCTTGTAAAATATACAGGCATTTGCCATTATTAATACAGAGCAGTTTTTCCTGCACCAGTCTGTCATTATATGCATGTTTGTATGTGTATGTTCATTATATGCTGCAATTGTGTATTGTTATCATGCATTTGCAGGGGGTTGGTTTGATTTCAGGATTGGGAGGTCTTTGAGGGTTCATGCCATGAGGGCGTGACAGAGTGTTGAGACTCTGAATACCGGTGCACAGAGGATGCGCTTCTGAACTCGTGAGGAGTCAAACAAAGACGTGCTGAGAGCACCAGCCTTGAATTCAACAATTCATACAGAGGGAGGACTTTTGGGGTTACTGAACACCTCAATAGTCAAGGCAGTGTAGCTGAGACACTATTGTGGATAGAACCTGTTAGGAGTTTTGTAGAAGCTCTACCTAGAGTGTATCGATCGTGTGTACTGAGGTGCACGGAGGAAAGAACTCGGCTGTGAGTTCAAGAAGGCCAGAATTCTATTGAGGATTCTGAGGAGCTCCGTCTGGAGGACGTTGAGCGAAGTGCGTGAGTGCATAGAGATAGCGAAATTGTTGGGTGTTCTGTGCCAGAGATACCCGTCGGAAGGGCGTTGAGAGAGAGCGCAGATAGCCAGGAGGAAGAACTTTGTGAGTTCTATCATCTGAAGGAAGCATCCACTGAGGGAGCTTTCACTGGGTTACTGAATACCCAAAAGACTCAGCGAGGAGGCGCTTGAGCGAAAGGATAGCAGGAGGCGTCCATATTCCCATCTGTGGGAGAAAGAGAAGAAAAAAAACCGAGCTTCTGTAGAGGTCAAAGCTACAGGAGAGGCCCAGGACAGATAGCGCTTTGCATGCAAGGAATCTGCAAGGAGAGTGCAGAGGTCAAAATTGAATCCTTTGAGGATTCAAGGGGAAAGCTCAGGAGGACGAACGCATCGATGTACAAGGTCGAGACTGCCAGGAAGGCAGAGACTACTGTCGCAGGGAATGCACAGAGTCTGGAAGAACTCAACACTTCGAGAGTTGTTGAAGTTCGAGCGTGAGAAGGAGGCGAGCGCAAAGGTCTTTGAAGGAGTCGAAGAAAATTAAGCTTAGGAGGGATAGTTCCTTGCAAATACTGTGGGAACAGAGCCAGGAGAAGTTCTGAACAGGAAGAGGCTCGGAGCGGAAGGATTCTCGAACGCAAAGGATCAATGACCAGGGACTGCAGGGGCAAGTCGCGAAATCTCGCTGACCGTTCGATCATGGAGAAGCTGCACAGGAGTTAACCCTTAGGCACGGAAGGAATATGCCGTCGGATTTCGGCATATCGGGGATCAGCATTCGGCGTTTGATAAGGAAAGAGTTCATGCTCGTCGAAATCGCGAGTAGCAATTTCCTGATTTAATGGGAACCATTGATCAGGGCAAGGACAGGTGGCGATATACCAGAGTTCGAAGGCAAAAGAGCCAAGTCGGCACGTGCTATTGGAGTTCGGGGTTCGGGACTTTGTGGTGTCAAGGATTCGTGACATCGCATACTCCGATCTCCCGATAGGGAAATCCCCGATAGAGTGGGAGCGTTGACCGTTGACCATCGGGGATCAGGATTCAGAGTTTTGAATAGCACGAGGAGTGCGCATAGGGTTTGCGATAGCGCAAACGCCGATCTCCCGATTTGCGAAGGGGAGATCGCCGAAGAGATAGCTGTGGGTAGCAAGAGCTCCCAAGAGGAGTTGGAAGAGATTTGACTCTTCGGGCCGAGGTTGAAGAAGGTCCTGGTGTGAGCGGGTCCGACCGAGAGGGTCACAACTTTGCGTCACTTTTTCAACTTATACTTAAACCATTCAACTATATCCAATTAGAAATGAACAATAGTATAAGAGCTACACCAATACACCACAAAACACCATGCACAATATATGAGAAACAATCAATAGTTATTGTTCAAGGGAAGTAATGACTTCCAAAGGTAGCTACAGCTTCCAAATGTAAAGGGAGGGATAAACATCCAAGAGGAAGATACAATCCTCCAATATCAAGAGATGATTTAAGTCTACATCCTTGCCCCTTCCTTCCACCCAAGAATATATGAGAGATAATAAAACTTTACATTAAATCATCACCATCAACCAACCATCGAATAGAACCTGATAATGCTTCTTGAGACTTATTCAATTTCTGCAATTCTTGAATTCTTGGAATACTCTGATCCTATTGATAATATTACTCAATGTTTTCTCTAAAACTTCTCCAAGTTTCACTCCTTTAATCCTCCCCAAAAAGAAGTTATAGAGAGAATGGTAGACTTTGTTCAATTCTAGTTTATTCAGGAGACCGAACTTGTAAAGAATTCCCCGTGCTCACTATTTAACATCAGATTCAGAAACTCACACACAAGAAAAAAAATTCCTTACTCTTTCCAATGCAATTTTTCCCACTTCATTTGGATTCTCTTTGAATAAGTTATGGCTGTTTTACCCAGAACACATGTTTATTGAGTAGCTTCAGGACTCGTCAAAAAACATATCTTTCATAGAGTCTATCTCCATAATTATAGAAAATCAAGAGCTGAAACTTTTACCATAGGTAACTTTATATGTATTCTCAATACCATATCAATTTCACCATCTTAATATTTCTAGAAAAAAGGTTATAGCGAAAATGGTAAGATGACCTGAAAATAACATACCTTAGAACACATCACCAAAAGACTTCATCCTCCCTTGAAATGCGGCCTTCTTTACTTCTGATTTTCCTCTAAAATTTGACTTGTGTATCAAATTAATGTATAATGATATTTATTCATACCATTTATTTCACTTCCTTTTAATATTAGGGCTTACCTGACACTTTCTTATTTTTTAATTTTGTTCTTTAATTATCTTCAGGGCCTACATGTACTTCCTTCTTCAATTCACTTCGTCATCTTCAAAAATTCATTTCTCCTCAACTATGAGGATCCACATGATGTGCCACATAACACTGGAAACAACATGATGTATACTATCCATATATGGGTGTTGTATCTGCATGTGCATTTTCCTTCATGTCCAAATACCTTCATCAATCTTGCGGTCCAAAACCCATGACTGGGGTTGACATCAATGACAACAACCAATCTTCCAACTGGATTCATATAGTCCAAAGTTTCCATAAGGAGAAAATAAAATATATCAATTAGGGGAGAAATTACCACAAAAATAAGCAACACCTCGAGGAGAAAAGGCACCACAAGTAGAAGGGACATACAAAATCAGGACACCAACAAAAACACTTCTACATCTCACCTTGTTAGAATTATAAAATTCCAAGTTAGAATCCATCAAATGGAAAAGGATGGTAGAAAGCAACAAAAGGAAACAAAAGAGGACACCTCGAGGGATTTAGATAAACAACTTCAACATTTGCAAGAAAAATTATGGATTGTGAGAATGAAAAAAATAGAGAACAACGAGAAACTAATAACATAAAATCATAAATTAAGAAAGGAGATGGATAAATCCAAGAAAGAGATAATTGCTAAGAAAGAAAATATAGAAGTTATGAGGGAGTCTTTGGAAAGTATGTCCAAACTATCTTAGGAAATGTTGGAATGCAGGAAACCAATGAAGGTGTACATATTGTTCCTTAAGGAACAATGGTACAAACACCAAATCTAAAACATAGTTCAGTAGGTCAAATTTTACATTGAGAAACCTAAGGAATTTATGGAGACTTAACAATATTGAAGCATAGAATGAAAGGATAGGTTATGTGAATGTTATTTACACAACCTTCTCCTTCCTCACCACTACAAATGGAATCCTAATCCACATGTAGGGGATGTGTAAATCATGGATTTTGCATCTTAGTTAAGGAACAAGGAGCTCAGGGAAATAGAAACGGAAGGATACAAGGAAGAAGAAGTCCAAAGTCCCATATTAATTAGGGATGAATCACTCAGGCCTGAATATGTTATAGCTATCCATGACATTCTTTCTTTAGATAGGGACACAGCTCCAATTTGGGAAGAGAAGAAAGTATAGGATATGGCACACCTTAAGGACACCTTAAGGATTTTACGAGAAGATACAACATATGTATGCCATAGGATATGGAACTCTTTGCCCCATCATATCCATGTAAGAGAACCACATTCCTCATATGCCTTGAAAGTTTCATTCCTTATAACTCCTTGGTACAATGAAACCATCAGGAGGCTTAAGACTAAAAAGATTGGATTCAAAATGAATCCACCTCTCCTTCTCCCAATTTCACCTATAGGTGACTTATATGGGGACAAGGAAAAGAATGCAAAGATACAGAAAGGACCAAGGGTTACTATTATCAACAAGCCATCACCAAGTATATAACTTGGGACATTAAGAGAAAATGCAGTGAGCAACAACAACACAATGATTGCAAAGGGTACAATTTATCTTTCTATTGCAAAAGGATGTGCAAAATCTTCAGCTGGGGGGTAATGATGGGCCTCTATAATGAATATCTAAAGGGCCCATCAAATACATGTTTTTGACTACTATGTACCTAATAACTCACCTTTTTTACCATACCTAATATTAAATATCATTTTTTTTAAATTTATTTAATGAATAATTTTGAGTTTGAGATATGATGATTATTGTTGATGTTTTTCCTAAAATGCATGATAAAAGTGTATGTGTAACCTAAATTCCATAGGTTGAACTACTTATAACCAGGAAAATAAACTATTGAGCATGCTTTTATCTCTTTTATGTGCTCATAAAACCCTAAAAAAGACACTATCAAGCATATTGGTATCTCTCTTTTTCGCTCATAGAAACATGAAGGGGACACTAGAAAAATAAAAAAGTTAAAAAAGAGGGGGTAGGAAAATAACCTAGATCTATATTTAGTAAATTTGCACCCATCAATCATTATTTCCCTTGAACATGGAACCTATTTTCATCATTGTCGTACAATTGGGTTATAGGTTTCCTAGGAGTTGTATGATGATGATGATTCATATACTCCTCTATATGGTTACTCTTCCAATCACTATGGAGAGAGCTTCAATGCATCATGCATTGTTCCACTATAACATTGCTACTCTTTAGTCAGTAATTCCAAGTCATTTGTATGTCATGCTATATGTACAAGGGACATGAATCTTGAATTGGCCATTCCACAGTCTTGTTGACATTTTCTATTGACCATACCTATGTTAGTTTTCATTGGTGATTCTATCTCTTCACAACATCTCTCAGTTATTATTTTGGGTCAATTGATGAGGAATGCATTAAGGGCCTCCTTCTATGGATCTCTTCTTGTAGACACAAGATCATTATCTAGGAAGTGAATTTATATACCAACTAGAACCTAGGAACTTACAATCATCAATGGTAGGATTCCTCACAATAACCAATGGGTTTATCTCATTGACTCTTGATGAGTGATTCTATGAGTGTTCGACATTAGATATTTTACTCACACTCACTAGATTGTACTAGGTACCTAGGGGTTCATTTTCTTTATTAGTGGTTCCCCTTGCATCTATTAGTGATTTTCCTCAAAGATCAATGATAAAACGTTTTCTTCCATGCTTGAAATCATCTTAGACATTCACATGATGTATAATCGTACCATCAATGAGGTTGGATTGAAGACCTTGGGCCTAGGGGGAATCACTCCTTTATGTTACCCTCCCAAGTTGCGATGGAGTATGTCACTATTGTATGAATAATTTGAAGACCACATGGGCACTTTCATTGGTGATAGATGTCTTCATGATGTATGTTGTGACATAGATCCACATTGTATTTTATCGTGGATATGATATCTTTTATGACATGAATCCACCATGTACATTTTCATGGCCATGGTATTTCATATCATTTCATGGATCCATAGTGTATTATATTGGTGGAATTGTTTTCCCCTACATATGAGCATGGGTATGCCTACCTCAAGGATGATATATGTTGAAAATGGTGTTTTCATTGATGCCAAAGGACATCATGTTGATGAGTGATTCTCTGTGAATATGAAGGCAGGAAAAATGTGTTGACAGGTCCAAGGATTGAGAGAGATCGGAGAAGTGTTGTAGCTATTTTTTGAAATCTCTACCCTAGAAATGATTGAGAGGAAAAATATCAGAGAAGTTCCAAATCCATGAAATGGATAAGTTATAAATCGTACCATTACCATGAAATTGTAATGAAACTTCATTGGGAGAAGCTTTGAGTCAATAGGAATCATTGATTGGACGTAGTGAGAAAATATGGACCATTTATCAAATGGAAAGGTTATCCGAGTGTTTAAGTGTGAATTTGTAATGGAGCTCCGATGGGAGAATATTTGAGTCAATAAGAGCCATTGATTCATCGGAGAATGATTTCAACAGATGAGATTCATTGGATCTTGTAAGATACATTTCAAGAAGACAAGTTTGGAACCTTAACTATCGTGAAGATGTCAACCTCAGAGTAAATCATAACCATTGGATGAGGTACCGTGATGACCACTATATTGTTAGAGTGTTTGAGTTCAATATTGCACAAGGAATATAATGAAGGTAACTCTGATTTAACAAGAAACATTGATTTGTTAAAGAGTAGTATCGAAGAATATGGACCATTGATGTTATTTTTAGGCCTGTTGGAAGGAAGGCTAGTGGAGGTTTGGAATGAATGATTGAGAATGAAGCCCGATGATGAGAAGGTTTTTTGACCATCGATCCATTGGAGGATCCACCTCATCCATTGGATCTATGATGATCTATTTTGAGAAAGGAGATTGATGTATTGTGACAAATTGAAAATCAGAGTGACAAGGATGCCAGCGTGGAAGCTACCATGTCTCAAAGGGTGACACATGTTAGATTTTGATTGTGCGAAATGAAAGTGGGCCCTAGTTGGAAGTGGAAACCTTTAGGTAATCATATAAAATATCAACCATTGGAAATGGCACAATGAGCATATCTCCCCCATTCATCAAAGACATTATGATCAGAGTAGATTGTGATATCTATAGTTAATACACTCTGACAATGAAGGACTCCAAGAGATAGCGACAACCTGTGATCAAAGAATGGGCCAAACAAAACAAAGGTTGTAGACCTTTTGTGAACCTAGTTGGGAGTAAAGATATTTAGGACATCATCTCAACTGTTGAGTTGGAACAAAAAGTATATATCTTCCATCCATCGAAGAAGAAATGGTTGAAGTGAACTGTGAATCAGAAGTACTTCGATGAAAATGAGATTCAAGGAGCGATATAGACCATAGATCGACAAGAAGGTGAACCTAAGTTGTAGATATTCCATAGGTCCTACCTGACTATGAAGAGACATGTGTTAACTACTGGTTAATTTCAAGCGATGATGAGGATCAAGGTCATTGAGCCTACTTTCCAAGGATCGTTGGATCCATCGGAGTACATGTCATCGGAGAGGCTATGGTTAGAGTGGAGTTGACAAACAAATAGGTTCCAATGTGGAGGAATCTGAGAGCCAACGATATCAATTCATCAAAGATCATATGGCTACTAAGAAACAAGGTCATGTTGTGTGTTTTAGTGGGAAAAGAAAAGATCAATGGTCATGATATATTCAAGGAAAGATCAAACAGGTGTTGTGCATCATGGTGGTGTTGATTTTTTCAATATCCTAGTGGTCTCGATATGAATGAGATCAAAGATAGACTGTTATTATTAAATCCAGGAAACAATCCTATGGTTTCTATGCATCAAGGTCGATTAGTGTGTTTTGTTCGATAAATAATAGTTCGATGGTTGCAATCAAAAGAGGAGATGATGATATGACTATTGTGCATCGAGGTGATGTTTAGTCAGCCTGGCGGTATCAATATGAAGGAGATCAGATCAACAATCGAGAATTAATTTGAGGAAATATCAAACAAATACTAAGCATCATGGTTCATTCTCTGTCCAAAGAGTATATTACATGCGATGGAAGAAAATTGGAGACCATTTTCTGTGGAGGATATTTGGAGCCCACTTTTCAGGAAGAAGCAAAGGGAGTTGGAGTTGACTCCATAAACATTTGTATGTGGAAAAATTATTGAGTACATTATCTCTATAAATAATGCTCCCTTGATCGAGTGAAGAAGTGGGAGTAAGGGGATCAAAAGTAAATGGTGGAGATATGAAATCCTTAAGATTTTGGGTGCGAGAGAAAACATGTGAAGAAGTGGGAGAATTCATATAAGGTTATGGATCTCAAGGGATTGTTAGTTTGCAGAACTAGAATAGAAATAAGAAAAAGAGTGTAGGAGAATTATGGAGGAGATCTGAGGATCACAAGTTTGACATCAAGATAAATAAATAGATTATTTATTTGAGGGTGGTGGGGTAGTGCAGGGGAAAGAACCCATGTCCTCATGTTCTTAACAAGTTGGTTCCTACAACCTCATTTTTGAGTTGGTGATTAGTCAAGGGGATTGGTTCCCCATACATGTTGGTTCCTGCAATCATTCTATAGTAGGTTGGTTCCTACAGGATTTATAAAGAAGGTTTTGTGTTGGATTACTGAGAGGGGGGGGTGAATCAGTAATGGAGAAATTCAATCCTTTTTAACCACAATATGAAAGTGTTATATCAATGTATCATTATCATCCAATAGTTGCAGAGTAAATAAACAATGAACAAATGAGAAATCATACACATACACAGTACACCAATATTTTTACGTGGAAACCCAAAGAGGTAGAAAACCACAGAATGCTTTTTATTATATGTCTTTAGAATTACATTCATTGGAAGCACCAACTTCCTTTGTTTTCCAGCTGCAACTAGAAGGAGGCTCCAACCCCCTAATGTCAAGGGGCTACAACCTAAGGGAATCTCCAAATCTCCAATTCTCTGGCTACAACTAGAAGGAAGTTACAACCCCTTATGTTCTCTGGCTACAACCACCTGTCCTTGCCCCATCCAATTGCCCTGACGTATAAGTAGAATGATGGAACCACTGTCACACTATCACTGTGAGATATACTGCTGTAAACATGTATCAATCAACCTGTAATCAACCTGTACCATAAACAAGTGCATCAACCATGCATCAACCTGTACCTCAACCTATACCATAAACAAGTGCATCAACCATGCACCAAACCTGTACAAATAACCTGTCCAAACAACCTATCTCATCAGTCTTATCAAGAAAATAAGATCTACTCAACAAGATCAATCACCAAGAAAACTCTCAAAGATGTGCATCAACCAAGCATAACACAACAACTCATAATCATCACCAAGATCAATATGTGCTTCTAATAATATACCAATACAAGTATGCTACATCATCCATAAACCATGTGTCAACAATACTACTAACATGTGCCTCCAACCATGTTCAAAGTATGTACCAATCATGTATAAACTATTCATCAACTATGACTCATCAAGATGTACCAACATCATCAACTACACACCTCATGTATGTGCCAACTACTTGTCTCAACCATGTACCCAACATGTACCTCAACCAAAATTCCTCATCAAATTTCATCATCCAAATCTGATTTGTAACTCTGTAATAAACTTGGTGTATATGATCACATACCTGCAAACCTTCCATAACTTTAACAATAAGAGACTAGCATTTTCATCAAACTTTACTTTAGTCTCACATGACTAGTTTTGGATTAGTCAACAACCCTAACTTGAAATAATGATAACTATGTACATGTAATGAATCAAGATATGAAAATAATACACAATGTTCTTTAGTGTGTTCTATGCAATTCCTCTAGGTGTCACTACTTGTAGCCTCTCAGAAAAGGAGTTATAGAAAAAATGGCATACCTTGTTGAATTATGGCTTATTCTAGAGAGTGAAGTTGTAGAGCGTGCCCCACATGGAATATTTGTTGTATCAATTTAAAAATTGTACATAGAATAATACAGTTTGTACTCTAACCAATACATTTGTTCTTATTGTATTTGGATATTTTATGAATAAGTTATGACGTTTTTACCCGAAACACATGTTTTAGACTAGTTTCGGGACTAGCCACAAACCCTATTTTCCACAGAGTGTAACTCCAAAAATACAATGACCCACAAGATGAAATTTGTTCCACAGATACTTGGATATGTTTCGTCAATGGCCTCCCAATTTCATGGTCTGAATCATTCTAGAAAATAAGTTATTGCGAAAATGGTGAGATGACCTATAAATGACATACCTTGGAAAGCATCATCAAAAGAATTTATCTTCCCTTGAATTTTGGCCTTCTTTACTTCACCTTCCCTCTGAAATTTGGCTTAGATATCCTTTGGTTACCTCAGTCACTGGTAAATATTCAATATTCTCAAGTGTGATTAAAATGAGAGAGCCTTGCCTCTTATTTATACTTTCATGTAGCTTCCTCAAGGGGTTACCTTTTAACCATCTTAACCCAATTTCCTTATTTTAGGGATAACCCACTTCTAACCACTTGTTGGTAGGGCATGCAGTTTTCACAGGTTCCATCAATGCCAAAGGGGGAGTTTGTTGCTAGGGCTTGCAGTTTGCATAGTTTGCATAGTAGGGCAATTTTCACAGTTTGCACAGGACTTGGTTTTGTCATTAATGTCAAACTTTAAAATGCCAAAGGTGGAGTTTGCTGGTCAGTTTGCACAAGCATCATGGATCAGTTTGCACAGGCACGGTGGTTCCTAATTTGGATATTAGCATGCCTCTTGACATACTAAAACGTGAAACTACGAAGAACCCAGGCGGTGAGCCTTTGGTTATAAATCGAGGTCACATGTGAAACGAGCCTTGGAAGAGGAGTCAACACCCTTAGCTTGAATTTCGAAGATCGGAGATTGACCAACACATGACACATCATTCTAAGTGATGTCACTATGATATGTCACTCCAGGAATTTCTATTTCGGGATTTTTGCATGGTAAGCAAAAACTCCAACATCACGAAGTTCCGAATGCCGAAATATCGAAAGGGTCACACGTCAGATCATTTCAGGGATCGTGACTTGGAGTTTCGAAACACTTCATCACAGAAACGTCGAAAAAAAAAATGAGAAAACACCAAAATGCCAAAACGCTAAAAGCTGAAATGCCGAAATGTGAAATATCGAAATGCCGAAATGCGAAAAACACCGAAATGCCGAAACGCTAATAACTGAAATGCCGAAATGTGAAATGTCAAAACGTCGAAATGCGAAATGCAGAAATACCTTTTTGTATAGGTTGTAGTCACCACCATTGGTCATGTGAGAAGGAGGACCTAGCACCAAGTTAAATCTCCTTTTCAGAGATCACAACATGAAGAGACGAGATGTCTTCACCTCAGGAATGCCGAAATGTCGAAATACCGAAATGCGAAATGGAGAAATCAATGCGAGACCCTGTGCTTGTAATCCAACGGTGTTGGATACTTGGAAATTTGATCGAAGGGATACTATTTCTCTTCATGATTAATTGTTCAGTTATGATTTAGTTAGCAGAACTGAATCATGGTTCTTGGGAGGTTGGTGTTTTAGTTGCTGAAGCGTTGTTCTAGGGATTTGAGGGGTAACCGAAGGGGTTGTAGAAGATAAAAAGAAACACGCAGTGACTGTGTGGTGTCAGTGCGTATGGAATTAATGGTACAGCCATAGCTCTAAGGTAAAATTCATTTCTTTAAATGAATATAAAACCAAAATAAAATCATACAGGGACAGTGAGAAGAAATGATGAAGATATAGTAGAGATCAAGGGGAGAAGAATGGATTTTGATATGATTATATAAATAGAGAGGACTTGAATGATGAATCCTTTGCCAAATAAGATAAAGAGTTGGTTTGTAGATTCTTAGTGACAGGGAAAGATTCCAGGGTAGTAGGGAGGAGCAAGGGGAGACTGTAAAGTCTCTTGTACAAGTTGGTGCTTGTACATCTGGGAGTTATAGCTTCCATTCAGTAGGTGCTGAAGAAATAGAGGTAACAGCTTCATTTGGGTTGTAGCTCAGATAAAATAAGAATGTAAAGAGGAGTTGGAGCTTGCCTTTCATTCATAACAAGAAGAGGTTTTTCCCTTTTGGGTTTCCTCATGAAAAATCACTGTGTCACTATTTCATTTATGTGATTGTATATTTATTGGTTAAATGTATTACTGCAAGTTAAATGTTAAAGGCATGATTTATTGATTAATAAGTAATCTTCTTATAAAATTAAATAAATTTTATATAACTGATTCACCGCCCCCCCCCCCTCTCAGTTGACTTATCCTGTACAAAAATTGGTATCAGAGCAGGTTACTTCAAGATATCAGTTTAACCACTAGAAGTTTTTTATCATTCATAATGGATAAGAAGTCGAAATTTACAAAACATGGATTGCCTTTGTTTGATGGTCATAATTATGCTTTTTGGAGTATCGGGATGAAGTTGTTTTTACAAGCTCAAGGAGTAGATATCTGGCAGGATGTATTAAATGAATATAAAGTCCCAACAACCATTCCAATAGATGCTACATGTAAGAGACTCTATGAGAGTAATTCCAAAGCTATGTATGCAATACTAGGATGTCTAGCAGGGTCAGAATTTGTTAAAGTTATGCATTGTGCATCAGCAAAAGAAATATGGGATAAATTGAAAAATGTATATGAAGGAGACACTAAGGTAAAGAGTGCTAAGCTACAATCATATAGAAGTCAATTTGAAATCCTGAAAATGGAAGAATCTGAAGATATAGCTACCTACTTTCTTCATATTGATGAAGTTGTTAATACCATGAGAGGTCTAGGAGAAATAGTTAATAATAATATTATTGTGCAAAAGGTACTTAGATCACTTCCTGAGAAACAGTTAATAATAATATTATTGTGCAAAAGGTACTTAGATCACTTCCTGCAAGATTTGATTCAAAAATATCTACATTAGAAGAAAGAATAGATCTTGATACTTTAGAAATGGATGAATTACATGGAATACTAATAGCATATGAGATGAGAACCTCCAGTGAGAATTATTTCAGGAAAGAAGCAGCTTTCAAGGTAGAAAAGAAAGATAAGAAAAAGGTTGAAGCAGAAATCAACAGTCATGAGGAGTCAGAAGGTGATGTGGAAGAAGCAAATTTTGTTAAAAATATGAAAAGAGGTACTGGCAAGTATAAAGGTAAGATTCCTCTGAAATGATTTGGTTGTGGTAGAATAGGACATTTTTCATCTAAGTTTCCTTACAATAAACATACTGGTAATGGAGAAGACAGTGATAGAAAACCTAAGGAATTCAAGAATAGACATAAGAAATTTTTTCAAAGAAAAACTTACAAAAATAAAAGCCTGTGTATAAAAGATGATAGTGATATTTCAAAATCTGGTGAGAGTGATGACAGTTCAGAATTACAAATATTTATGGCTATGGAAAAACATGATGACCAGTCTGGTGAAGAAGAAGAAGGTGAAGTTGATCTAGAAGTTGAACTGGTAAGTGCTTTAAGTGAATTAAGAAAAGTGAGAAGGGAATGCAAACATTTTAAAAGAGAAATTGAGAATCTAGAATTTGAATTACAAAAATCAAATGGTTTGATTGATAGCAATGAAATCATGGTAGTTGACTTAAAACGTAAAATAGAAGAGGCTAGAGTGACTGAAGAAGCTCTAACTAAAATGCTTGCAGAAAAGGATAAGAAAAATGAAGGTTTAAAAATTGAAGTAGTCTCATTAAGAAAGAAAGTACAAGAAAATAACATGAATCAGAGTTCTCAAGTGTTAGATCAAATTATTAGTAGTCAAAGATAAACATATGATAAGATTGGAATTGGTTATAAATCTGTAGTAACTAATGGATGTTCTAGTTCAAGTATTGAGAAAGTAGGTACAAAGGATAATCATGAGAAAATTACTAGCAAGAAGATGGAATCAGAAAGGCAAGAAGAAAATCAGGGTTCAACAATGCATAGAAGAAGTTATGGCAGACATCAAAATAGGTTTGAAGGCCACTGTTTCTTTTGTTATAAGTATGGA
>ML783220.1:269482-286990 GCA_009831015.1 Picea engelmannii | reverse complement strand
GAGCATCATAAGAACAAGATCACTGAGAAATACACATTCACAAGAGACACAACATTTATCCTGGGAAACCCTCTAGGGGAAGAAAACCCAACAAAAAATTCCTTATCATAAATAGCTTATACAATGTTCAAGAGATAACTCAAGCCAATACAGATAGTCCTCCCCAAGAGATGCGCCACTCTTCTTCTCCTCTCTCTGGTAATTGCAGCTTGCCTCATAAGATAATGAGCAAGTGAGTTGTGTGATAGAAGTGAGGCACTAGCCTCCTATATATACAAGACTGGCACGTGTGAGAGGGTGTCACTGGCAGGGCCGACCTCTCACTCTAGGTGGGTAAACCCACCTTTAATTAATTATGGGTCTTCAATAATAACTATTGCAGCCAACTTCTTATTCTGCCCTTTATAATTGTCCGATGACCAATCCTCAAAAGGGGATTTGGTCCTTATACAATTACCGACATGATTAATCCACAATGGGGATTAATCCTAATAATAAAATAATAATAAATGCACAATGGGGAATAACAATAATAATAAGAATGCTCTTCACAGTTACATTATTTCAACACTCCCCCTTAACAAGAAGGGTATTCTTCATCAGCATCAGGCAAGAGAGGTTTGCATCATCAGTGGCATCTAGAGGACAGTATCGTCAATATCATATTGAAACATTGGTTAGCATATTTACAAGTCATTAGAAGTTTTCTTCCTCAGCAACATCATCATTCTCGAAAGAATGCTATCATCATCTGCATCAAATATGTATCAGTAAAAATGATACCTCATCACAGCACTAGGCTCGCACATCATAGTACTACACTGGCTCAATGTCACAACGGTTAAACTGGTAGCTCAGTATTAGTCACATATTGCTTTACGTCTAACAACGAGGTGAGAAGCAAGGAACATCATCATCTCTCTTTACGTCTAACAACTAGGTCAGAAGGGAGGAATCACAACATCATGCTTTATGTCTAACAACTAGGTCAGAAGCATGACTCATCTTGCTTTACGTCTAACAACGAGGTTAGAAGCAAGGAACACATCAACATCTCACTTTATTTCTAACAACGAGGTCAGAAGCAAGGAATCATCTTTCTTTACGTCTAACAACTAGGTCAGAAGCAAGGAATCAACGGCGTCATGCTTTACGTCTAACAGCGAGGTCAGAAGCATGACTAATCTTGCCTTACGTCTAACAACAAGGTCAGAATCAAGGATCACACAACATCATGATTTACGTCTAACAACGAGGTCAGAAGCATGACTCATCTTACTTTACGTCTAACAGTGAGGTCAGAAGTAAGGATCACACGGCGTCATGCTTTACGTCTAACAACAAGGTCAGAAGCATGACTCATCTTGTTTTATGTATAACAGCGAGATCAGAAGCAAGGATCACACGGCGTCATGCTTTACGTCTAACAGCGAGGTCAGAAGCATGACTCATCTTGCTTTACGTCTAACAGCGAGGTCAGAAGCAAGGATCACACGACGTCATGCTTTATGTCTAACAACGAGGTCAAAAGTATGACTCATCTTGCTTTACATCTAACAATGAGGTCAGAAGCATGAATCATCTTTCTTTACATCTAACAGTGAGGTCAGAAGCAAGGAATATACATACTCCCCCTTTCAGGGAGGGTCCTTTTGGACTATACCAAGCTTATCTCGAAAGTGTTCAAACTTTACATGAGATAGAGGCTTAGTCAACACGTCAGCAACCTGCTCATTTGTGCTAATGTACTGGAGCTTCAAGGCTCCTCTTTGTACCATGTCATGGATGAAATGATAGCGGATCTCTATGTGCTTCGACCTGTCGTGGAACACAAGATTCTCTATCATTTTAATGCAGCTTTGATTGTCACATAGAATCGTGGTTTCTCTCATCTCCAAATCAAATAGGCCTATCAGCAACTTTCGAAGCCATATAGCTTCGCAGCTAGCAGAACATGTGGCAATGTAATCTGCTTCCACTGTGCTAAGAGAAATAATGGATTGCTTCCTACTCTTCCACGAGATCATTGCTGATCCCAAAATGAAACAACATCCAGAAGTGTTTTTTCTATCTACAACACTTCCTGCCCAATGTGCATCAGTATATCCACTCAATGTGAAGTCATGATCTACATCATAGCTGAGACCATAATCCAGTGTACTTTTAAGGTACCTCATCACATGTTTTCCAGCCACTAGGTGAACACGTCTGGGCTCAACCAGAAACTGACTCAAGGTGTTCACTACAAAATAGATGTTTGGTCTGGTGTTCATTAGGTACATCAGTGATCCAATAATCTGTCTGTATAGTGTGGCATCTATCAAATATGACGAAGTATCGACCATCAGCTTTAGCTTCACTTCCATGGGAGTATTCATGGACTTGCATTCTAGCATGTCGAATCTCTTTAGGATTTCGAATGTGTACTTCCCCTGGTTAAGGAAGATTCTTTCTGGACTCTACCATACCTCAAGACCTAAGAATTAATGCATTAGGCCTAGGTATTTCATTTCAAATTCTGCGGCAAGTCTCTATTTACATTCAATGATGAGCTTTTGTTCTCTAGTTAAGAATAAGTCATCCACATATAGTAGTAATATTACTGGTTCATTATCCATAATTTTGAAGTAAAGATTTGAGTCTACTTTACTTTTGTTAAAGCCTAAGCTTGTCAAGAAACTATCTATACAGCCATACCAAGCTCTGGGAGCTTGCTTCAATCCGTATAAGGATTTCTTCAATCGACATGCATGATACTTCCTGTCTTCAACCTCAAATCCTTGGGGTTGCTCTATATACACTTCCTCTTTGATAATACCATTCAGGAAAGATGTCTTCACATCCATCTGGTGCAACTTACATTTCATCTTGGTAACAAGAGTTATAATGGTTCTGATCGAAGTGTATCTAGCCAGAGAAGAGAATGTCTCTTCATAGTCCATACCTTCCTTCTAGGAAAAGCCACGAGTGACAAATATTGCTTTATATTTCTCAATACTTCCATCAGCAGCATCTTTTATTTTGAAGAGCCATTTTGATGATACCACATCCTTACCTTTTGGTCTGGGAACTATCTCCCATACATCATTCTTTATTATGGATTGGTATTCTTCTGTCATGGAATCTGCCCATTCCTTCTTCTAGATGGCCTCTTCAAAGTATGTAGGTTCTTCATCAAGTAGATTGCACATCAAAGCCGTGTAACTGGAGAATGGCTTTGGATTTTCTCCTGTCTCGTGGTTCCTTCTGGAACACCATACGTCTCTCAATCTTGAATAATCTCTCTTTCCCAAGCAGGATTTCTTTTATGGGAGAAGGTCATTTGAGGAGGTTCTTGAACTTCTGTTATATCATGATCTTCAGGAGTCTCCTCATCAGGTTCTGCAACTCTGGGAACTTCCCTCACGGATTATGTAGTCCCGGGATTTACAGGTTCCTTTTCATATACTTCTTCAAGCTGGCATCTTCTTGATTTATTAAGTGTTGCTTCTTCATCAAAGGTCACGTCCCTGCTGATCTCAATATGGCAGTGACCAGGTATGTAGATTCTGAAGGCCTTGGATACCTCACAGTATCCCACAAATATTCCCTTCTTTAAGGAGGGTTCCAGCTTGTTTCTTTTCTCTTTAGGTATATGGATAAACACTGGATAGCCAAATATTTTGAGATGGCTTACCTCTGGCTTCTTTCCGGTGAACATTTCTTCTGGGGTCTTGAACCCAAGTGCACTATGGGATAATTTGTCCTGCACATAAACAACTACCATTGTTGCTTCTGCCCATAAGCACATAGGAAGATCTTGATCGTGAATCATGGTCTTTACATCTTCCATAATTGTTCTGTTCTTCCCTTCAGCTACACCATTTTGTTGAGGATTATAGGGAGTAGTGAGTTCCCTCTTGATCCCAACATCTCTGCAGAATTTTACGAACTCCTTTGAGGTATATTCTCCTCCATTATCTGACCTGAGTATCTTAATCTTTCTTTCGGAAATTCTCTATCAAGGCTTTGAATTCCTTGAATTTATTGAATACTTCATCTTTAGATTTTAAGAAATATATCCAGGTCTTACGAGAATAATCATCAATAAATGATACATAGTATACATACCTGCTAATGGAGGATGATGGAATTGGGCCACACACGTCTAAATGGATGAGTTCCAATGCTCCTTCTGCTTTGTTGTCCCTCTTTGGAAAAGGGTTCTTGATGTTCTTCCCTTGCACACATCCATTGCATATGCCTTCTTGATCAACCTTGAGTTCTAGTAAACCTATGGCAACTTTGCATATGTATGGTAGCACCTTGTAGTTGACGTGGGCCAATATTCTATGCTAAAGTTCGCATGAGTTTTTTATGGCATGGGTCATGGAAGTTTCTGGGTGACCCTTCAGCTTATATAAACCATTTTCTTCACTTCCGATGACGATTGCTTCATTTAAGGTTTCTCCCTTAGCCCACATAAGAACTTCTCCATATATGAAGGCTACTCTATAGTGTTTCTTGTCTAAAGATGATATGGAGAGTAAGTTCTTCTTTAATCCCGGTACATAGAGTACGTCCTTCATTGTTATTGAGTTTTCTGAATCTAGATTGTAGTTTGATTCTCCCACTCCCTTGATGGGATATTGGTAATCATCTCCAAGAGTTACTTTCTGAGAAAACTTCCTTTCTGAAATACAAGAGAGAGTACTTTTCTTACCCTTCATATTCTTTGATGCATTGCTATCAATGAGCCATGTGTCCTCTCTAGGTGATACAGATCCTGAGAGAGATGAGATCAAGACATGGTCCTTAATCATCCTCATAGGTGGTTCTTCATCTTCGGCAATGTGAGCATGTTTCCTTTTGTGCTTCCTCTTGTATTCTTCTCTTCTGACTGGACAATTATTTGCTTTGTGTCCCATCTTATCACAATGATAGCATTGTATAGATGAGAGATCTCGTCCCTTGCGTTGTCCATTCTTCTGAAAATTTCTTGAATGCGATTCTTGGTTGTTGAATTTGTTTGATGGTTGCGGTTCTCTATGAGATTCCCTTTTGAAGTAGGGTTTCTTCCTTCCTCCTTTTGTATGAGTAGCTAGGGCCTGATCATCGTCCCTTGCTAGTAGTGCTTCATGGTTGGCTACCCTTGTCTCTTCTTGGGTGCATTCTTCCCATAGGCTCTCAAACTGTAGTTTCTCCTTTCTGCCACATACTAACTAGATGAAAGCATACAAAGGTCTTGCGAGACCATTCAGGGTTGTTATTACAAATTTGTCTTTGTTGATGGTGTCTCCAATCTCTTTCAACTGTTCTTTTATTTCTGAGATTTGGGAGAAATATTCTTGAATCATTTCTCCTTTCTGCGTCTTGGTATTCTTCAACTGAGTTCTTAGATTCATCTTTCGATTGATGTTCTTTCCTTCATATAGTTTTGTTAGAGCATCAAACATCTCCTTCGGAGTTTTCTTGGATGATACATACGGGATCAGGTGGTCTTTGATTGAATCTGCAATGATTCTTTGAGCCCTGATTGAGTCCTTCTGATGCTTCACCTTATCTATGGCATCTTCAGGTTCCTCCACTTCTTCTTTGATAAATATTGATAGGTCATTCTCTACAAGGATCGGACCGATCCTATACTTCCAGGCATGGAAGTTGTCTATGCCTTCTAGTTTCTCAACAATCTTTGTGCTTGTAGACATCTTGTACTTGCAGCAACGAAAATAACCAAAAAATGAAAATGCTTGAAATCAAATTTTGACCTTACCAGGAGGTGCACTTGGTTGAGGCAAGTTTCCTGGTGTCCTCAGATCTAAGAAAATCCAATTTTTAGTCGTCAAATCTGATCTGTGGATTTCTGGACTGATGCTTCTGGTACTTCTGGTACTCTGGTACTTCTGGTACTTCTGGTACTGGTTTTCTGGTACTTATGGTATTTTTGTGAAACTAGGGTTTCACTTTGCGGAAGATCCAGCCACTGAAAAGGTGCGCTCTAGGTGCCAAATTGATCCTTGGGGGAGGGTGCATCTTTCTAGGAGGTTAGGGAGCTGAAAAGAGATACTTTTTCAAAACCCTAATTTGCAGGTACTGTAGCAGTGACGTTTTTCTCTTGCAAATAGTGTTTCCTTCAGGTTGGATCTGAAACCATGTTAATGTTTATTCCATTATTATAGTTCTTTTCATTTCAATAGATAAGAGCATCATAAGAACAATATCACTGAGAAATACACATTCACAAGAGACACAACATTTATCCTGGGAAACCCTCTAGGGGAAGAAAACCCAGCAAAAACTTCCTTATCATAAATAGCTTATACAATGTTCAAGAGATAACTTAAACCAATACAGATAGTCCTCCCCAAGAGATGCACCACTCTTCCTCTCCTCTCTCTGGTAATTGCAGCTTGCCTCATAAGATAATGAGCAAGTGAGTTGTGTGTTAGAAGTGAGGCGCTAGCCTCCTATATATACAAGTCTGGCATGTGTGAGAGGGTGTCACTGGTAGGGCCGACCTCTCACTCTGGGTGGGTAAACCCACCTTTAATTAATTTTGGGTCTTCAATAATAACTGCTGGGGACAACATCTTATTCTTCCCTTTATAATTGTTTGATGACCAATCCGCAAAAGGGGATTTGGTCCTTATACAATTACCAACATGATTAATCCAAAATGGGAATTAATCCTAATAATAAAATAACAATAAATCCACAATGGGGATTAACAATAATAATAATAATTCCCTTCGCAGTTACATTATTTCAACAGTGAGAAGAAATTATTCTACAGAGATTGTGAAGAGGAAGAAGAACAAGAACAAGAACAAGAACCATCTGAAGATGAAAACATAGAAGCAATTTCGTCTAAAGAGTTGACTCCCACGATAACGTTTAATGCATTGGATGGAATTAGCACTCCTCAAACCATCAAGATCAAAGAACATATCAAAAATAAAAAGGTAATAGTCCTAATTGATTCTGGTAGTACTCATAATTTCATTCACTATAAATTAGCCAAAGATCTCAATTGTTTTGTATATCCAACACTAGAGTTTCAAGTAATGATTGAAAATGGAGGAACTATCAATTTCTCAGGAAAATGTAATAAGATCAATCTTACTATGGGGGAATATGTAATGAATAGTCCAATGATTGTTATACCCATGGGTGGTGTTGATGTTGTACTAGGAATCCAATGCTTACAATCATTAGGAACAATGGCTTTTAATTTTCAAGAACTTTTCATGAAATTTTCATTGGAAGGAAAAGAAATTGAGTTAAGAGGTATCACAGGGAAACCCAATAAGGTGATAAGCTCTAATGGCATGAAAAAATTATTGAAAAGGAGGAATCAAGGTGTTATTGCACAACTATGCTCACTATATGTTCAAACATTTAAGCCATCTATTCCTCTAGATCTCCAAGGGATCATTGATAATCATTCCAAATTATTTGAAGATATTCTGAAAGGTCTTCCACTCACTCAAAATCATGATCATGATATTCACCTAATACCTGAGAGTGTTCCTGTTGGCATAGGGGTATACCTAGGGTTTAGCTCCAAGAGCACACCAACAAGCCCTAGCTACTGGTCCTTTCGGCAACACCTGCAAAGCAGATGCAGTCTCACCCAAAGTATCTATGAGGGGGTTGGAGGACATAGATGTCTACAACCAGGGGAATATCAAATGGATCTATTATAACAACAATACATCATGCATCTATCATTCAAAAAGCTAGATCTATCCTTCACAAGTATAGATTTGATATAATACAACAAGACAGGTAACAATATAACAACAACAAATATCAAAGCATCAATCACACACACAACAACAGGTTGTTGTGGTTTACCCTCTCTCTAGGTATAATTCCACAAAACCATTCTTATGATTTATTAAGGTAAATCATATAATTCTTGTCTACGCTCTCATCTAGCAGATCCTCTTTCTGTCCCCTTCTTGTGCACCCAGCTGTAGGACTTGACCTTTGCACCTAGTAGAAGATATTACAATACTATAAGGCTTCCTCTCTCTCAACACTTCTCTCTCTCAATACAATGATCCCTCACTCAATACTATAGCTATATCAACAACAATATTGTATTGCAAAATTACCAACTTGTACCGACCCGACCCAGGTCCTCTTCACCTTTATTTATATATTACAATACCTCACCAACAACCTTAGGTCGAAACCTAGGTGCCAAAACCCTAAATACCAGAACCCTAGGTGTCTAAAACCCTAGGCCAACTTGACCCTCTTTTTCTGGGCTTCACCAACTTGTCTTTCCTTCCTTCTCCCATGGTGCTCCAAAGCATCCATCAGTGGATTTTTTTTCTTGTTGAGTTTTCCATGATCCATATTCCTTACTGATCTGTCATCCTTGATCTCCTCATCCAATGGTTTTCATTTCCTCACTTTACTCCATATTTTCTGCTCTTTTGCTCACTTCGACCCAGTAACACTCACTGTGTCTCCCACAAAGTTTGATTTTTACCTTTTATTCCATGTTCTTCACTTCCTTCCATAACCAAGGGCCAATGGGCCCCCAACACTCACCTGTGAGTCATCCCAAGGCACTTTGGATCCGATCCTTCTGTTTTTCTTTGACTTTGGACTGTACAGGGAAACCTTTGCTTTCTGCTTTATGCCTCCTCTCTCTCCTTGTGAAGACTATATTTTATGTGTCTGGTACCCAGTTTCAACTACACTTGGTACCTAGACCCTTTTCTAGTTGTTTTTACTGAGAATTGTGAGGCAGATGGTTGTTATAGTACAACTTCAACCGACTCCCATTCACCAATCCTTCCTTCCACTCTCCCTTCAATGTTTTTAGTTACGTAACTCCTTCTTCTGTAACATAGATGATCTCATATGGTCCAAGCCAATGCATTCTGAACTTCCCTGGGTGTTTTATAAACTTACTGTCATACATAAGTACTAAATCACCTTGTTTGAATGCCTTCTTCTTGATGTGCCTGTCATGATATGCCTTCTCTCGTTCCTTCTAAACTTGTTGATGGAATCATGTAATGAATCTGTCTTCTTCCATTTCAACCAACTATGCGAGCCTTTCCTGAGTAGCACCAGTGTCATCCATACCTGTAAAAGCGACAATTCTTAAGATTGGTACCAAGTATTCCATCAGGACAACATCTTCGAGACCATAAACCAACTTGAAAGGGGTCTGCATTGTTAATTTCTTGCAAGTGGTTTGATAGGCCCATAGTACTACAGGTACTCTTAAGTCCCAGTCATCCCTATTCACAATGAAAATCTTTGTTAATGTTGTCTCCAAGATCTTGTTGAATGCTTCAACTGTTCCATTTTCTTGTGGATGGTAAGGTGTACTCTTCTGATGGTGGACTGCAAATTCTTCAGTCAGGGCTTCAACTCTCTTGTTGATGAAGTGTGTGCCTTGATCACTCATAAGGATCTTGGAGCATCCAAACCTGGTTATTATGTCATCAAATATAAAATGCGCAGCTGTAGTTGCACTACAATCCTTGATTGCTCTGGGTTTAGCCCATCTGGTTAAGTATTATGTCACAGTAATGATATACCTTGCTCCTGTCCACTTTCCTGGTGGGTTTATAGGTCCCATGAAGTCAATGGACCACTTCTCAAATTCTTGTAGGGTCATATATGGTGCTAATAGAATTTTATCTCTTCTGGATGGTTTTTCAACTCTCTGGCATGCATCGCAGGCTCGGGCATAATCTATAGCATCTCTGTGTAAGGTGGGCCACCAAAGGCCATCTCTCAAGACCTTCTGTACAGTTTCTCTCCCTACGTAGTGTCCTCCTGCGATGCCTTCATGAGCTTCTACAAGGATCAATGGTCGCTCTCTCTCCATAACACATCTTCTTATTATCTCATCAGGTCCCAATTTGTATAGTTGATCATCTATAAGTGAAAATTCTACAGCGTGCACCACTAGTTGTTTCTTCTGGGGGATTGTATACTTACTAGGTGTCATTACTGTTGATAGGAACTAGACTATGTCTATGAAGTGGTCATCAATATTTCTAATGATGAGCAGCTGTGCATCCAACAGTGTATCCTCCAAACTGGTGGGTTCTTCTCCATGTTCCAGCCTCGACAAGTGGTCAGGACCCTTGTTCATTCTTCCTGGATTAACTATGATTTCTAAATCATATTCTTGAAATAATAGAAGCCATATGCATATCCGCCCCCCCAACATTGTCTCTTTGACCAGGTATTTCAACGTGGAGTGATATGTAAACACTTTAAAGTGTCCTCCCAACAAGTAGTGGTAGAATTTTTGCAATGCATACACCGTGGCTAGTCCTTCTCTTTCTGTAGTGGTGTAGTTGATCTTCGTTGCAGATAAATTCTTGCTAGCAAAAGATAACGGATGGTAGATCTCCCCTTCTCCCAGTTGTTCCAGTACTTCTCCCATTTCAATAGAGGATGCATAGATGTGCACATGAAACTCCTTGGACCAATCTAGAAAAACCAGAATGGGCGCAGTGACCATCTTCTGTTTCAGCGTGACAAATATCTTCTGGCATTCATTTGTCCAGCCAAACTGACAGTCCTTCTTCAACAGTTTCTCCATCGGTGCCTTGATTTGGGCATAGCCTTTAAGGAATTTCCTGTAATAGCCAGTATGTCCTAGCGCAATGCAAAGTTGTTTGACCAAAGTAGGAGGTGGAAAATCAACTATAATTGAAATTTTATATGGATCAACCAACTATCCCTGCTTGCACACAATATGGCCTAATAACACTCCAAAGGGTGAGAATAAGATGCACTTCTTCAGATTCAAGGAAATTTGACACTGCATGCATTTATCCAACATTAGTCTTAGACATTCAATATGATTTTTCAACAAACTAAACACAGTCTAGTCATCAAAATATGGTACTAAAAATTTATGAAAAAATTCCTTGAACGCTTCGACCACCACCCTGGAAAAGATGGTTTGGGCATTCCTCAGTCCAAATGGAATTACTGTATATTGGTAGGATCCCCATTCTATGGAAAACTTGGTCTTGTGGCGGTCCTCCTTAGCAATCTAGATCTGATGGTATCCTGAAAATACATCTGTAAAAGAATATACCTCCTGGCCTCCCACGTTGTCTAATACTTCATCAGTGAATGGTGTAGGGAAAGGGTCATGCAGACAGGCATCATTCAACTTTATGAGGTCCACACATATCATGATTTCTCCTATCTTCTTGTCTTGCACGACCATAGGGCTAATCCACTCCGACTCTTCGACAAGTTCAATAATCCCTGCTTCCAACATTCTGTCGAGCTCAATCTTCACTTTTTCCTTATTATTTGGGTTCAATCTATAGGGCCTTTGCTTGACTGGCTTCGCACCTGGTTTCAAAGGGATCCTAATTTCTCCCATAGGACCTTTGATACCCTTCATATCAGTGAAATTGGTCGAAAACAAGTCCTGATACTCGTGCAATAACTCTGTAATCTTGTCAATGGTAGCAACATCCCAATAATCTCCAACATTGGCAATCTTCGGTGTCTCCTCTGTCCCAATGTTGAATTTTTTAATCTTGATTGGTTGACCAATAAATGGTAGCTCAACTCCTAGTCCTTCCACATTCCTTTGGCCTTCTGTCTCAGTGATGTTTACCTTCCTGGGATCATCATCGTTATCAGCATTGATGTTGTAGCAACTCTGCAATTTCTAGAGAGGTGCAGTCCATTTGTCCTCTTCTTGTTCCATAGGGAAGCTAGATGCTTCCTTGAATAACTTCTTTCCCACAATCTATAATTCTTGATCTACTGAAGGATATTCACTTTCAAATGCAAAGGTGGTGACAAAATTTTGAATCATACCTTCCCAATCTGTAGTGACGAGGTGCAACTCCGCTTGAAGGTACCAGTTGATAGGGGTCATGTCCAGTGTGTTAATGAATCTGTGCACCCATTATTCTTGAGGAATTTCACTCCATGCCTCTTCACAGCTTCACATGTGGTCCTTTGGGCAACTTGGACTGGTATATCTTACTTTACAACTTACTGCTTGTGCTGAGAACTGCGTTGTCATCAAGGTTCGTCATTGAGACCAGTCTGTGATATTGATTTTATGTGTCCCCCACCATCTTACTAGAGTGGATTTCAGGGCCTTATCCATTGCCAACAATCTTTTTTGTATTGGTACACTTGTTTCAAAATCTGATAGGAAGGCTTCCAAAGGGTTCAGACCATCAAATGTGGGTAAGTTACTCACTGTTGTGCCGATCCAATGAACTTCTCTAGTTAATATAGCACATATTATGGTAGATACTTCATACATCTTGTTCTGTCAGTTCTCCAGTGCCTCTTATGAGTCTGATGAGCACACATTGTCACTTCACCATCTTAGATTCCCACCAGCTGTAGGGTTGATGTAATCTTGTTGTTAGGTTGTTAGTTTGTAGATCTTTTCCAATTTGTATGTGTGATCTTCTTCTCTGATGGGCTCTGTGTATCGTGGACCTTCATATGGATCTAAGGGTGCAACGAACCTAAGTCCATCTCTTTCAAATGTCATATGTCTTTTCTTCAAATAAAAAAAAGTGGAATTAGTGAAGGCCCAATCAATTCCTAGTAATGCAGGGTAAGGGAAGTTGTCATCAACAATTTCAAATACCTCAAAATATGAAAAGGTTCTAACTCCGTCGATGTCCATAGGGACATGCTCCAATCATCTGAATGGGCTGACATCTTGTTGGTTAGCCATCCTAATTCTGATAGGCGAATAGATGAACCTCGGTTTTCCCATTAGTGCCCAAGTTTGCTTCGTCATGACATTGACCTCTGACCTTAAGTCGAGGAACACATAGTTTATATCATACTCTCCTATTTGAGCATTCAAATGTAATTCTTTATTTTTATTTCTCTTCTTACCAATTTGGTGTACTTCCCTATTCAACAAGGGGTCTATCTTCCCTATCTCATACTGCCTGATTAAGTTCTGTAGTTCTTGCACAATGTTCTCATCCTGAATTAACTTAATACATCTGTATAAAAATTCAATAATCTTACTAACCTATTTTCCTCCTTTTGGAGAAGATGACTGATCAAAGGCCTGAGGAATCCCATATTCACTGATTTATGGTCATGTTTTGGAGGAAGAACCTTGTTCTGCTTTGAACTCTTGCCTTGCTTCCTCAAAGATTTGTCTTTTATTCTTCGCATCAAAATTTTGGGTCTTCTCTGCAGCTTTCCTGATGCCTAAGTCTTCTGTGATATTTCCTTGGGTCATTTTATCCACTCCTGTGGTAGTGCCTCCTCAAGTAATAACATCAAATATAGGGTCTACTCCACGAGGTTCAACATAGATCAATTACACTTGTGGGTTCTGTTGGGGTCCTCATCTTTCCTGAATCTTGGATAGTAGCACATGGCAGTCCTCAATGATGTGTTTGAAGGAGTTGCAATAGTTGCAAGTGGTACAAGGGTTATGACAGTCCCTTTCTATATGTCCTAGCTGCACACAATTATAATAGATTATTTTTCCTAGGCCTCAGCCCATTCCTCCTCCTTGTCCTCTTCCTCTGTATCCACTGTGAGGATTGAAGTTTCCTCTTCCTGGGGAGCTATATTACGCATTGTTTCCTTCTTGATGTACTTTGCCTTGGATCTTGTATATGTCTCTTGATCTTTCATGCATGAGATCATAAGCTCTGCAATATCTATCGTCATGCCCTACTAATTTACAAAATGTGCAATACAAGTTTGTGGGTGTCTGAATGTATTTCTGCATGTAATAGTACTCACCAGGGTGATGTTGATTTCTGCATACTTCGCACCAAGATAATGTGACTTGCTTCAAGGGGCTCAAAGCTACAGAAGCCAAGTATTCATTGAATATAAGGCAGTGTTCCTTGTCATGACCTCCTCATCTACATCTGATACACCATATGTCTTCTCTTTTTCCTTTTCCCTTGTCTCTCTTCATGTCTTTGACCTGTAGAGACAAACTAGTTAGCTGAATCAAGATCTGACTCATACCTAAGCTGGATTCTCCCATAGAGGTTGATTCAAGCTTCATGGTGATCTCTAATACTTCTTCCTGCGAAGAAATCCTATGTTGCATCAGGGGGACTCTGATATGTGGTAAGAGAACAACGATGAACCATTCTTTTTTCTTCTCATCCAGGATCTTAAAGGTCAATCTTCTTGTAAGGGTCTTGAATCTCTGATCGAACTCCCAAACAGTTTCGGCTGCCTTTTGCTTGATCTCTTTCAGCTCTGTAATACATTGGGAATCTGACTTAGGTTTCTTAAACTCTGTAATCAACGCATTCTTGATCTCATTCAATGACTTATGTTGTGCAAGTCCTTGGACAAGCTTCATGTACTAGCTCAACGTGCGGTCTCTTAGTGTAGTGCTAAACTGGTTTCTTTTAATAGCTTCATCGATAATATTTTTAATGTTCCATATGGCCTCACACAGGAACCAGTGTTGATCAGGATCTTCAGATCCATCTCCTCTAAAGATAGGGAGCCTCATCTTATCTTCCATGGAGTTTCCTAGTTTTGCCTGTCTAAGTGGATGTTGAGCTGCTAGTAATAGTGCTCTTCGAACTCTGGTGATTTGGAATGTTCTGATTACTTAGCATTTCTGAAATAACAGGAGGAATGATATTACTTACTTTAGTATCCTGCATAGTTCCTGAGGTTTCTGGCTCGTTTTGGCGAAGTTCTTCAGCTGCTTCTTCCTCTGGCCCCATGGGTTCTGAATGTTCTTTGTCTGTCAGATTTGCCTCTTCTTCACTGTAGAAACTCTCTTCCCCATAGTTTTTCTTAAAGAGGTTCTCAAGGTGAACCCCTTGAAAGACTCTTCCACTGCGTGTATGTCCCACTTCTATGTCGTTGTCATTGTCCAAATTTTTGAACATTAGCCTTTTAAAATCTTCTCGATCTACTGTATCTTTAGTATGTTCTTCTCATGCAACAACATCTTGAGTCTTAACTTCAGGACTTGTAAAAAATTTCCTCTGGGTCGTTTAAAGAAATATATTTCACCTTGGCTATATGAATCTACTCTGTCAACAACAAACTCGGTGATATACCCTCCAATGGTACTATCAAACCAGTGATGTACTGCCCTAGATACAACGTTATCAACCCTTTCAACCTTTTGAATCAACGTCGATGTCCAAACTATAGGGGATCTAGGTCTTATCTCAAGCTGGGTATCTTCTAACCTAGCTAACCACTCATGTAGCTCTTTATGGATCCCTCCAAAGAATATCTCGTGAATGTCGGTAAAGATATATTTCTCCAACCATCATTCTATACTAAGATTAGGGTTCTTGTTCTAGGCTTCATTGAAGTCCTTCTCTTGATATTGTATCCACTTTTGAATCCATGTCTTCGATGGGAACCACCTTGACATTCCCTCACGAATATTCTTGTCTCGATAATGGAACCATTTGTTGGCACAAGGGCAGACCCAGGGTTTCGATCCAAGAGTGCACCAACAAGCCCTAGCTATTGGCACTTTTGGCAACACCTGCGGAGCAGATCCAGTCTCACCCGAAGAAACTATGAGGGGGTTGCAGGACAAAGATGTCTACAACTAGGGGAATATCAAGTGGATCTATTATAACATCAATACATCATGCATCTATCATTCAACAAGCTAGGTCTATCCTTCACAGGTATAGATTTTATCTAATACAATAAGACAGGTAACAATATAGCAATGACAGATATCAAAGAATCAATCACACACACAACAATAGATGTACGTGGCTCACCCTCTCTCTAGGGCTATGTCCACAAAACTGTACTTATGATATATTAAGGTAAAACATACAATTCTTTTTGTGCTCTAAGCTAGTAGATCCTCTTTCTTCTCTCTCTTTCTGTCCCCTTCTTGCGCTCCCAGCTGCAGGACTTGACCTTCGCACCCAACAGAATATCTTACAATACCAGAAGGATTCCTCTCTCTGAGCACTTCTCTCTCTCAATACAATGATCCGTCACTCAATACTATAGCTATATCAACAACAATATTGTACTGCAGAATTACCAACTTGTACCGACCCGACCCAGGTCCTCTTTATCTTTATTTATACATTACAATACCTCACCAACATCCTTAGGCCAAAACCTAGGTGCCAAAACCCTAAATACAAGAACCCTAGGTGTCTAAAACCCTAAGTCAACTTGACTGTCTTTTTCCAGGCTTCGCCAACCTGTACTTCCTTCCTTCTCACGCGGTGCTCCAAAGGATCCATCGGTGGATTTTCCTAGTTGTTGAGTTGTCCACAATCCATATTCCTTGAGAATATGCCATCCTTGATCTCCTCTTCCAACGGTTTTCATTTCCTTGCTTCGCTCCATCTTTTATGCTCTTTTGATCACTTCGACCCAGTAACAGTCACTATGTCTCCCGCGAAGTTCGCATTTCACCTTTTCTTTCTTTTTCTTCACTTCCTTCCATAATGAAGGGCCAACAGTTCCTCCTAACATCAGGCCATACAGATTCCCTTATGCCCAGAAGAGTGAAATTGAGTGCATGGTTGAAGAAATGTTAGAGGCTCGCATTATTATACCTAGCCAAAGTTCTTACTCTGCATCGGTGGTAATGGTATTCAAGAAAGACGGATCATGGAGTATGTGTCCATATTATAGAGAGATCAACAAGATCACTATTAAATATAAGTTTCCCATTCCCATCATTGATGAATTGTTAGATGAACTACATGGAGAAATCTATTTCACAAAGTTAGATCTTCGTTCAGGGAATCATCAGATTAGAATGAAGGCAGAAGATATCCCAAAAACAACATTCTGAACTCATGAAGGCCATTATGAATTTTTGGTCATCCATTTTGGCCTTACAAATGCACCTTCCACATTCCAAGGGTTGATGAATTCCATTTTCAAGCCCTTCCTTCGAAAATTTGTGTTAGTATTTTTTTATGATATACTAATGTATAGCAAGTCTTGGGAGGATCATGTGCGACATGTTGACAAGGTGCTACAAATACTAAAGGAGCAATAAATATATGCCAAACCATCCAAATGTTTGTTTGCAGTGAAGGAGGTAGAGTATTTGGGTCATATTGTATCTCATGAAGGTGTCAAGGTAGACCCTAACAATATTAAGGCCATGATGGACTGGCCGATTCCCAAAACATTGAAGAATCTTAGAGGATTTTTGGGTTTGACAAGTTACTACCGCAAGTTTGTTCGACACTATAGAAGAATAGAATCACCTTTAATGGCACTAACTAAGAAGGATGCATTTTCATGGACTCTAGAGGCAACTAAATCTTTTGAATAACTTAAAGAGGTGATGTGAAAAGATCATGTCTTGACCACTCCAGACTTCAAAAAAACCTTTATTGTGGAATGTCGTGCCTCAAGAAATGGAAGTGGTGTTGTTCTAATGCAAGAAGGAAGGCCCCTAGCTTTTGAAAGTCGACCACTCAAGGGAAAGGACTTACACAAACCCATTTATGAGAAGGAAATGATGGCAATACTACATGCATTGAAGAAATGGCATCCTTACCTAATAGGTAGGCACTT
>ML783220.1:258367-269432 GCA_009831015.1 Picea engelmannii | reverse complement strand
ATGGCAATACTACATGCATTGAAGAAATGGCATCCTTACCTAATAGGTAGGCACTTCAAGGTCAAAACAGATCATGATAGTCTTAAATACTTCTTGGAACAAAGACTATCTTCAAAAGAACAACAAAAATGGGTAACCAAGATCTTGGGTTATAATTTTGAAATCGTCTATAAAAAAGGGAAGAAAAATGTTGTGGAAGATGCACTCTCAAGGAAGGATGAAGATGTTGAGGCCTTTCTCTGTGTTATCTCAATCATCCAACCTGATTGGATAATAGAAGCAAGGGATGAATGGAAGAATGACAAAAAAGTGTGGACTCTCATTCAAAGGTTGTAGCAGGATTCCAGTACATCAGATACATTTACATGGAAAAATGATTCACTATGGTACAAAGATTGATTAAATTTATGTAAGAACTCCCAACTCAAACAAAAAGTACTATTGGAATTGCACACCTCTCTAGTAGGAGGGCACTCGGGATTTTTAAAAACCTACCATAGGGTCAAGAAGGAATTCCTTTGGGATGCCCTTAAAACTGATGTTCAAAGGTTTTTGGCAGAATGTTTGGTTTGCCAACAAAATAAGGTGGAAACAATTAAGACCCCAGGTCTTTTACAACCATTATCCATCCCAAGTCAGTGTTGGGAAGAGGTTTCCATGGATTTCATCACAGGGTTACTGAAGTCTGAAGGAAAGAGTGTCATCATGGTGATTGTTGATAGATTGACCAAGTGCACACACTTTTGTGCACTCTCTCATCCCTTCAAATCTAGTACAGTTTCCACCACATTCATAGAGACAGTTCAAAAGCTACATGGAAGCCCAAAGATTATTGTAAGTGATAGAGATCCCATCTTCACTGGACATTTTTGGACATAATTATTTTCTTTTTTTGGTACTCAATTGGCTCATAGATCATCCTATCATCCTCAATCTGATGGAAAAACTGAGATAGTGAACAAATGTATGGAAGTCTACCTTCATTACTTTGTCTCTGATAAACAAACACAATGTTTCAAATGGTTGCCCTTTGCAGAATGGTGGTATAACAATTCATTTCATACTGCAACAAAAATGACACCATTTATGGCACTCTATGGATACCACCCTTCATCCATAACTTCTTCTCTAAAAGAAAAATCTAAGGTTCAAGCAATGGAAGATCACATCGAGCATCAACACCAAGTTCTCCAAATATTAAAGTACAACCTGACCATGGCACATAATCGCATGAAACAACAAGCAGATCAACGTCATCGTGAAAGAAGTTTTGAAGTAGGGGTTTGGTTGTTTTTAAGTCTACAACCATACAAATAGATGTCCCTAACGAAATCCAAGAAGGATAATAAATTATCACCAAAGTAATATGTCCCTTATAAGGTGTTGCAAAAGATTGGTACTATGGCATACAAATCAGAGTTGCATGCATCTTCACGAATACACCCAGTTTTCCATGTTTCATTCTTAAAGAAGGTTATAGGTGACAAGATCCCAGTTCAAACTATATTTCCAAAACTTGATGAGGAAGGAAAAATCATATTGGATCCTGAAGCCATCATTGACACAAGAATTCTCCAGCTAAGGAATAGATCCATTTCAGAGTATCTCATTATATGGAGGAAACTACCGGCTAAAGATTCCACTTGTGAAGATGAGTCTTTTATACAGAAGCATTGAGCATTACTCAAGTGTTGCGGACAACACTTGTCTCAAGGGGAGGGGCATGTTAAGCCCTAAATAGTGGCTCATTACCCCTTAATTGGGGCATATTACATTAGTAATGTTATTTTATTTATGTCGGCTTTAGTCCATTAGTTGTAATTATACCTCCTAGTCTCCTATATATACCAAGGATACATTTTCATTTGGAATCATCGTGTAATTGAACATTTATGTGGGCATAAGGAGGTTTCCCCCTCGAAGAGGCTTATTATCTAAATTTCTCTCTTTTTCAAGGCATTGAGTACTTATTCTGAGGTTTTTCTATGCTATATTGATATTTGGTTCCTAACATTCCTAGTGTACATATAATACATATAAGATAAGCATTCAAAATCATTCATTTTGGAGTAGAAATAACTCTAATTCTCTAGCAAAGATACTCAAAGCGTTCTCGTGGAAGCAGTTTTGTAAAGATGTCTGCCACTTTTTCTTTTGTGCCACATATTCAACTCTGATGTTCTTTCTGCAACTTGTTCTCATATAAAGTGATACTTGAATGGAATGTGCTTCATCTTGCAGTGCATCATCATGTTCTTTGAGATATTGATCGTGCTTGTATTATCACAATAGATTAGAACGGGCTCATCATACTCAACCTGTATATCTATCAGAGTTTGTTTCATCCATAGAACCTGTGTACAACATGTTGTTGTTGCAATATATTCAGCCTCAGCTGTACATAAAGATATTGATGATTTTTTATTTCTTAGCCATGATACTAAACACTCACCCAAGTAGAATGTTGCTCCACTGGTGCTTTGTTGGTCATCAATGAAACCTGCCCAATCTACATTTGTGTAGGAAATAGGTGATAGATCCTTTCCTTTTGGATACCATAATCCAAACTCTTATGTTCCTTTGAGATATCTAAAAATCCTCTTTACTACTAATACATGTGATTCCTTTGGTGTTGCTTGAAATTGTGCCACCTGTGCAACTGCTTGCATTACATTTGGTCTGGATGTTGTCACATATAGTAGGCTACCAATAATTGACCTATATTGCTTATGATCTGTAGACTTTGAATCATCATCTTTTCTCAACTTGCAACTGGTTTTCATGGGAGTGATAACTGGTTTGCAATCTTCCATTCCAAACCTCTTTAGCATTTCTCTAATATACTTGGTTTGAGAAATAAAAATTCCTTGGTTTCTTTGATGTATCTGAAGACCCAGAAAGAAGGATAGTTCTCCAAGTATTGAAATTTCAAATTCATTCTTCATGTCATTTTCAAATGTTTGGCTTAACCTGCCATTAGTACTTCCAAAAACAATTTCATCAACATAAATTTAAATTAATAAAATACTACCGTGAGTTACCTTGATGTAGATGTTGTTGTCTATTATTTTTTTCCATAGTTCGTAGGGATTTTTATCATTGTTGTTTCTGAGCATTACTATGTTTTGAATGTGAATTGTTGTATGCACTGCATGTCTCCAAAAAATATCTATCAATTTTGAATCCATTAGCATTGTTAAAGCCATTTCCTGTGTAATTATCATCCATTATGATAATTTTCCTTTGTCCCTGAACCACTCTTTGAACCAATCTATGAATCCATGCTCTCATCCATACTATCCAAGAATCTACTTGTGCAACTATCCATAATTATGACCCATTTATCACTATATTATCATGAAGTATTGATTAATCCATCAAATTGTACTTCTTCTAACTGGCTGCTCTAGATCTGTCTTCTCAAACCTTGCAAGCTGCTTGAAGGATGGTTCTTTGGTCTTTCACAACTATCTCATAGGCTCCCCCTGTCTAATATTCATATTACTTGGGAGTCTCTAAGTTATATGGCTCAATACAATTCCTTCTCTGATGTGTATTCATCATCATCTTCATTGGTAGATTCATCATCTCTCTGAGCTCTGACTTCTTTATTTATTTCTATGGATTCATCTTTCACTACAATTCCTGAAAGTACAATCTCTTGAACATGTTCCTTATTTACATGTCCTTATTTTCTTTCAGTTATTTTCCAAACCTTTCTATATCCGACATCTTTCTTTTACTCTGTAGAATTTTCTTCATCTCATTTTATTGCCAATCTTGCAATCTCTCGGACCTTGTCTTTGTTCACTTGTTCTTCGTGTTTTCTTATCCATACTTTCTTATATCTAATATCAATGTTCTATTTCATGGAAGTATCGATCATGCTTCTGCAATCACTAGCTATCTATCCATAGTTATGAAATTTGTAACATTCAATGTTACGTGGGGCCACATATGCACTTCTTGCTTGAACATTTCTTTTATAATCCCTGCAATCTGCAACCTTATGTCCAAAATTAGTACAATAAAAACAATGACCATAAAATAAATTTTCATATCTGGGAGTGAATGATCTTCTTTGTGGTGTAGTCCTTCTGAATTTCTGCCTTGACTCATCATGATCATGATTGAAGCTTCTTTGTGGCTTGAACATGAATGGTCTTCTTGAGGAGTATCTTCAATAGTTTTCTTAGATTCTGGTTGACCGTGATTCCTTCCTTTGAGTACTTCTGCTAACTCTTTCTATTTTCTTCATTCTTATTTTCTAGCAACCTTGAGTGTTTCTCTTCATTCTCTATAACTGATGTGGATGTTTTTGTCTCTTCAACATTCTTGTTGAGCTTGACGACTTTGGCTCTTAGTATGACAAATTCTTCTTCAAGATTCTCAATCTCTTCTTCTTTCTTCATTATCTGAGACTTCATGACCTATTATGTCCTCTTTGATTATTCAAGTTGGATTTTCAATGTAATTATTTCTTCTCCGAGTCTTCTGTCTTCTTGACCAAACTCTTCCTCAAGTTGGTTTAAGTCATCACTTCTTTCCTTGAGATGATTTGTCGATATCTTTTCTCTCTTTTCTGCTTCTTCCTTTTGTTTTGTTATCATGGCTTCTAAACATTGTTTTTGATATTCTAGAGTTTCTTCAATTATTTTGGCCTCTTCTAGATGAGTTCTTAAATTTTATATGGCCTACTGAGTTTTTTCGGAACCTTGAACACTTTCCTTTTGCTTCATCAATGTTTTCTTGGATGACTTGTTTTCTTCTCTTTATTTCTTTAGATATTCAATTGCAATGATCAATTGTTCTCTGTAATCAACTTCTGCTACTTCATACTCTTCCCCTTCTGAATATGTATGACATGATGAACATCTTTTTCTTGTTCTGTACTTGCATATTCTTTGGCATTTTCTGATTTTGTGATGGGTGAAGAATATACATTATGTAACTTATCCCAAATTTCTTTGGCCGATGAACATTTACCAACATTTTCTCTTACCAGATTAGGTAACCCTTCCCAGATGAAATCCATTGCTATTTTTTTATTCCTCTTCAATTCCTTCTTGGCTGTAGTCTTTTCCCTTTTTGAACTATCATATCTTGTAACAACTGATAGCCAAATATAATGTCCTTATGCCTGTAAAAATAATTTTGTCCTTATGCTCCACATCTCATACTTTAAACCATTCTAACCATTAAAAATTGGTACTCCATTCTCAAAATAATCCATGATCTTGTTCCAGTGATTAAATTGTTTCCTGAAGGCACCCACTCTGAAACCAATTGTTGGATTACTGAGAGGGGGGCGGGGTGCATCAATAATAGAGAAATTCAATCCTTTTTAACCACAATATGCAAGTGTTATATCAATTTATCATTATCATCCAACAATTGCAGAGTAAATAAACAATGAACAAATGAGAAACCATACACATACACAATACAACAATGTTTTTACATGGAAACCCAAAGAGGGAGAAAACCAATGAATGATTTTTCTTATATGTCTTTATGATCCGGATTATTTTCGACATGAAATGAGAGCGGAGATATAATAAAGAAATGCACAGAGATATTGCAGATATTCAATAATATAACAAAAATGTATCATAGATGCAACCATAAACATAGATATACAGTAATACACTATTTCTATTAATCAGAGAAATGTATAGAGACTGTAAAAATACAGAGTGAAAGACTCGCTAGAATGGTGGCAGCTTATCTCTGAGAAGAGATGTGACGGCTACTCGCATTCGCAAGAAGATGATTACAATGAGGATTTGAAGGCCCTTTTATAATAAACAAGAATGCCAAAATTCCTAAACATCCAAAAACCTAACCCTAGGAGATGAAGCGCCAAAAGTCATGAGCCCCGTTTGGGTAAGTGAGTACATCAACTTCCCGGGGTCGTAACTTTTGCATACGATCTTCGTTTTAGGGGTGTGATAGCTCGTTGGAAAGGTATCATCGATGATATTCATTTTGGGGGATCAATTATGCCTTGGGATGTCATTGAGAACCTCGATCTCGAAAAACCTTCATTTGGGCCCTCAAAATGGCCCCGGAAGTTAAAACCTGCTAAAAATAGTAAATTGCCAAAATTGCCAGAAAGTCATTTTGAGCCATTTGGAAAAGGTGGGTGGCCACCGATATCCAACTGGATCACTTTAAGAAATAAATTCATTGGAAGCACCAACTTCCTTTGTTTTCCAGTTGCAATTGGAAGGAGGATCCAACCCCCTAATTTCTCAGGCTACAACCTGAGGGAATCTCCAATTCCCCAATTCTCTGGCTACAACCAAAAGGAGGCTACGATCCCCTATGTTCTCCAGCTACAACCACCTGTCCTTTCCCTATCCAAACACCTTGATGTATAAGTAGAATGATGGAACCACTTTCACACAATCATTGTGTTATATACTGCTGTAAACCTGTACCAATCAACCTATACCATAAACAAGTGCATCAACCATGCACCAACCTGTACCTCAACCTGTACCATAAACAAGTGCATCAACCATGCACCAAACCTGTACAAATAACCTATCACAACAACCTGTCCAAACAACCTATCACAACAACCTGTCTCATCAATCTTATCAAGAAAATTAGATCTACTCACGAAGATCAATCACCAAGACAAATCTCAAAGATGTGCATCAACCAAGAATAACACAAGAACTCATAATCATCACCAATATCAATATGTTCTTCTAATAATATACCAATACAAGTATGCTACATCATCCATAAACCATGTGTCAACAATACTACTAACAAGTTTCTCCAACCATGTACAAAGTATGTACCAATAATGTATCAACTACTCATCAACTATGACTCATCAAGATGTACCAACATCATCAACTATACACCTCATGTATGTGCCAACTCATCGACTACTTGTCTCAACCATGTACCCAACATGTACCTCAACCAAAATCCATCATCAATTTCATCATCCAAATATGATTTGTAACTTTGTAATAGACCTAGTGTATATGATTGCATACCTGCAAACATTCCTTAACATTAACAACAAGAGACTAGCATTTTCATCAAACTTTACTTTAGTCTCACATGACTAGTTTTGGATTAGTCAACAACATTAACTTTAAATAATCATAACTACGTACTTGTAATGAATAAATATATGAAAATAGTTCACAATGTTCTTTAGTGTGTTTTATGCAATTCCTCCAGGTGTCACTACTTGGAACCTCTCAGAAAAGGAGTTATAGAAAAAATGACATACCTTGTTGAATTATGTTTTATTCTAGAGAGTGAAGTTGTAGAGCATGCCCCACATGGAATATTTGTTGTATGGATCTGAAAATTTCACGCAGAACACTACATACTGTACTCTAACCAACACATTTGGTCTTACTAAATTTGGATCTATTATGAATAAGTTATGATGTTTTTACCTGAAACACCTTTTTTAGACTAGTTTCAGGACTACCCACAAACCCTATTTTCCACGGAGTGTAAATTCAAAAATACATAGACCCACAAGATGAAATTTGGACCACATCTACTTGGATATGTTTCCTCATTGTCCTCCCAATTTCACGGACTGAATCATTCTAGAAAAAAAGTTATTGTGAAAATGGTGAGATGACATGTAAATAACATACCTTAGAAAGCATCATCAAAAGAATTTATCCTCCCTTGAATTTCGGCCTTCTTTACTTCACCTTCCCTTTGAAATTTGGATTAGATATCCTTTGGTTACCTCAATCACTTGTAGATATTAAATATTCTCAAGTGTGATTAAAATGAGAGAGTCTTGCCTCTTCTTTATACTTTCATGTAGCTTCCTCAAGGGGTTACATTTTAACCATCTTAACCCAATTTCCTTATTTTAGGGCTAACCCACTTCTAACCACTTTCAATAATTAGAAAGTTCTCCATTTAATTTATTATCTAAATAATCCTCCTTGACTTTGTCACTTCACTTTATTATTTAAATAATGCTCTTTGACTTTGTCACTTCACTTTATTATTTAAATAATCCTCTTTGACTTTGTCACTTCACTTTGTTATTTAAATAATCATGTTTGACTTTGTCACTTCACTTTATTATTTAAATAATCCTTTTTGACTTTGTCACTTCACTTTATTATTTAAATAATTTCTTCTTTGCAAGCATTTGACTTCTTTGACCTTTTGGGGCTTGAAGCCAACATATGAGGGTCATCCAACTTCGTAAGGCCATAACTCTCAAACCGTGAGGAGTTATGTGACGTTCCACATACCATAAGAAATGGCATGACATGTACTATCCATCTAGAATAGTATTACCTACAAATATATCAAAACTCATACCATTATACATCAAACAAACTTGAGTCCATTACCCTAAGCTTTCTGCTACCAGAATTCTCTACCGAACTTTCTTCAAGGGTTGACATCAATGAAAACCAACCCAGTTAATCAAAATTTATCCCATTTCGGTTTCCATGTTAAATTTGTACATGTTGTGCACTTGTGTTGATCTCTATTGATATGGTTGATTCTATGCATTAATTATAATTAATTATGTAATGAATAGTTAAAGTGGTAAAAAAGAAAAAGTGTTAAAACTGTTCAATATTGATTCACCCCCTCTTAGTATTTCTAAATAGTCCAACAAATGGTATCAGAGTAAAGTTCCTTCAGAAACAGTCTAACTATTGGAAGGTATATCTCTATGGAACACATGGACAACTAGGAAATATCTCCCCAAAACAAGTCTCCATTCTTTGATGGATCAAAGTATGCATTCTGGAACATTAAAATGAGAGTATACCTACATTCATTGGCATATGATGTATTGTAGTCAGTCTAAAATGCCTAAACCACCCCTAAATGTCCACTCTATGTTGTAGCTGCTAAAAGCCTCAATGAAAATAAATCCAAAGACATGATTTCTATTCTGGATGGATTAGCAAGTTCATAATTTACAAAATTCATGCATTGTGGATCAACAAAGGAAATTTGGGACAAGTTACAAAATACATATGAAGGGAATGCTAAGTCCTGAAGGAAAAGCTAAAAACTCATAGGGTATGATTTGAAAACCTCAAAATGAAAGAAGAAAAAGATATAACAACCTACTTTCTTCATGTGGATGATATTGTTAACACTATCAAAGTACTAGGGGAAACCATTGATGAAAAACTTGTTGTTCAAAAGGTTCTTATGACACTTCCATGAAGATTTGATCCCAAATATCTACCATTGAAGAAATGAATGACCTATATAGTCTAAAAATGGATGAATTCCATGGAAGCCTTACAACCTATGAAATGAGAATTGTGCAGAAAAATGCATCAAAGCATGAGGAAACATTCAAAGTATAAAAAGGGACAAGCTCAAAAGGACACCAAACATATGACTCTTTTGAAGAGGAATTAGATGCAGAGGAATAAAACTTCATCAAGAGGCTCAAGAAAGGAACTGGAAAGTATAAAGGTAAGATCCCTTTCAAGCATTTTGATTATGGTAGGGTAGGACATTTTTCTACTAAGTGTCCATTCAAAAGGGTCTCTAATTTTAATAATAACAAATATCACTATGTAAGTAAAAAAAATGAAGAGAAAAGGAATAACTACAGGAAAAACAAAAAAATGTATGATAATGACGAAGGTATCTCCTCTTATGAAGAAGACAACAACCCATAAGATGTTTTATTCATGGCCATCAATAAATTTCCTGATGATGAAACCTCAAACAATGAAAGAACCTGATGAGGAAGGGGAGATTAATCTTGTGGGTGAACTAATCTATGCTCCAAGTGAATTGAAAAAACTAAGAAAGAAAAATGAGTCTCTCAAGGAGTAGTTAAGAAAATCAAAAGGAGAATATCATGAATGAAATAATGAAACTAAGCTTATCGGTATAAAAATACAATTAGAGGAAGAAAAAAAATTGAAGAAATATTGGAAAATAAATTCAAAGAAATGGAGAATATCTTCCATAAAAGAGAGCTTGAAATTGTTTTAATAAGAAAATAACTAGATAACAAAGTCACCCAATTGAACACAAATATGAGGTTTGAAAAGAGCACAACAGTCCTAGAAGACATTTTAAATGTCCAAAGGTCACCATTTGATAGAACTAGTCTTGGCTACAACAACGGTTAGAAAAATATTGATTATGAGATTTCAGAGAAAGAGGAGAAGAATCAAAGATATGAAAATGTGCATAGGAGTTCCAATCACCGTGGAAATACTATAAAAATTAAAGTAGACAACAAACAAAAAAATGAATGTCTATAGAAGATCATTCCTCTCCATAGAAGAGTTGAATTTGAAAAAGGTGGTCGATCCAAAAGACCTCTCACCACAAGAAATGTTGTCAAGGATGATTATATGAGTAATATAACATCTCAAAGGTTTTCCAATAGAAATGCTCCACCAAGAAGACCTCCTACAACAAGGTATCAAAGTATGTTTCTTTGTTACTATTTCTCTTGTTTTAAATTTGGGAATAAATCCATTAATTGCAAGGGCAGTACAATATATAACTATCTAAGAAGTAGAGATATATAAAATATGACCGGGAATGAACATATACGCAACAAAAAAACTCAAGAATTTAGGAACATAAATTATAATCCTTTTTCTCCTCTTATGAACTCCAGTGTTGAATGATACAAATGTAATAACTTTGGCCCAAAATCACATGAGTGTAGACGTAGATTGGAATCCATGGGATAAAAAATAAAGGAAAAACCTCATGCTAAACATAAGGAAGAAACCACAAGAGTATGGAAGGAAAAAATAGATCAACAAAAAGAGGAAGAAAACAACCTAGCCTTGCATTCTCAAAGAAACACAAGCCAATGCTACATTGATAGTAGATGCTCCAAGCACATGACAGGAGATTGGAGAACATTTTTAAATCTTAATAAGACAAAAGGAGGCAATGCCATGTTTGGGAATGATAATTCTGCCAAAATAATTGGAAAAGGAACAACTAGTCTTGGAAGTGAGAAAACCAAAGGTGAAAATGTATTGTTGATTGAAGATATGAAACATAACCTCCTCAATGTTAGTCAAATGTGTGATCAAGG
>ML783220.1:245783-255944 GCA_009831015.1 Picea engelmannii | reverse complement strand
AAGATTTTACCTTGAAAGCATACATATATGTTGAATGGGAAGGATGTGTAGATGATCGAAAAAAAACAAGTGGAGGTTCATTCTTTGTAGGAAATTTCTTAGTTTCCCGGTTGAGAAAAAATAACTCATCAATCTCTCTATCAACTGCAAAAGTTGAATACATTATTGCAACATCATGTTACACACAAATTCTTTGGATGAAGAATACCTTACAAGGCATTCATATTGACTACAAACTACTGATTTCTATACTATGTGTTAACACTAGTGCAATAAGCATTTCTAAGAACCTTTCCATGCATTAAAAAAAAAAACACATACCTATCAAATACCATTTTCTAAGAGAACGGGTTGAAAACCAGGTTGTAAAGTTGGAATATGTACCAACAAAGGAACAAATTGCGGAGATATTTACAAAACCACTTCCCATAGATACATTTGAGTATATCATACATAAGATGGGAGTCATTCCTATTTCTACATAAGGTATGAAAAATTCAATTGAAAGTTGTTGGGAGCTCGGTAGAGACAAAAGATAAGGGAGAGAGTGCATAAATGAGGATGTGAAATCATAAAATAAAATATATTCACAAGGGGAGTTATTTATGAAAGCTTCATGGAGAAGCACAAAATCAGGGGGAGCTGCGGAAAAACAAGAAAGTTACAGAGTAGAAAATAAAGAATATAATATCAGGGGGGAAATAATACTTTTCCATTGATGTCAAAGGGAGAGAGTAAATAGAAAGGGGGAGATATGGTTACAACATTCTATAGGAATATCAAATAAGATTGTGTAATTCCATCAATGACAGAGGGGTAGATTGTTGAAAATTGTGTTGTCTTTAATGTCAAAGGATGTCATGTTGATGAGTGATTCTCTATGAAGATGAAGGAAGGAAGACCTTGTTGATAGGTCCAAGGATCAAGAGAGATTGAAGAAGTGTTGCAGTCAACTGTTGAACTCTCTTCCCTAGAAATGATCGATAGGAAGAATATCAGAGAAGCGATGAAGCCCTAAAATGATTAAGTTCTAAATAAGACCATTACCATGAAGTTGTAATGGAACTCTGATGGGAGAGAAGCTCCGAGTCAACATGAGATGTTTATTTAAAATAGAAAACAAATCTCGACCATTGATTGGATGGAAAGGTTATCAGATTGTTTAAGTGTGAATTTTTAGTGGAAATCCAATGGGAGAAGCTCTGAGTCAATAGGATTCGATGATTCATCATAGAATGATCTTGACAGATGGGAGTCGTTGGATATTGTAAGATACATTTCCAGAAGACAAGGTTGGAACCTTAATTGTCATGCATATTTCAACCTCAGAGTAAATCTTAACCATTGGATGAGGTACCATGATGACCGTTAGATCGTCAGAGTGTTTGAGTGCAAGAGTGCACAAGGACTTTGATGAAGATAACTCTGAATTAATAGGAACCATTGATTTGTCAAAGAGTAGTATCAGAGAATCTGGATTGTTGATGCTAGTTTTAGGCCTATCGGAAGGAAGGCCATCAAAGGTCTAGGAGGAAGTCTTTAGAGTGGATCCTGACGATGAGAAGGTCCATGGACCGTAGATCCATTAGAGGATCCACCTCAGTCATTAGGTCAATGATGATCTATTTCAAGAAATGAGAGTGACATTAGGGTGACATATTGTGACAACTTTGCAGTCAGATTAACAAGGATGCCAACGCGAAAGCTAGCATGTCTCTAAGGGTGACACGTGTCATATTTGGATTATGAGAAACAAAAGTGGGCCCTAGTTGGACATGGGAAACTTTAGGTCATTGTATAAAATATCATCCATTGAAAATGACACAGCGAGAATATCTCCATCGTTCATCATAGAGGCTCTAGTCAGAGTAGATTATGATATCTATAGTGAATACACTCCGATGATGAAGGACTTCGAGAGCTAGTGATAATTGTTGATCGAAGAACATGGCAAACAAAATGATAGTTGTATATATGTTGTGAACATAGTTGGGGATGAATATATTTAGTACATCATCTCAACCATTGAGTTGGAACAATAAGTAGATCTCCTACATCCATTAGAGAAGCAATGGTCAGAGTGAACTGTGAAGCAGAAGTAATCTGACGAAAAGGAGCTTTAAGAATATATTTAGACTGTATATTGGCAAGAAGGTGAGCCTCAACCATAGATATTCCATTGGTCCTACCTGACTATGAAGAGATAGGTGTTAATCATTCATGAAATTGAAGGGATGAAAAGGATCAAGGCCATTGAGCCTACTTTTCAAGGAGCGTTGGATCAGTTGGAGTACATATCATCAGAGATGATATGGTCAAAGTGGAGTTGACGAATGAATGGGTTTTGATAAGGAGGAATCTGAGATCCAACAATAGGAATTGATTAAATATCAGAAAACTAAGGAACAATGAGGTCATGTTGTGTGTTTCGATGGGAAAATAAAAGATCAACGGTCATGATCTATTCAAGGACAGATCAAACGAGTCTTGTGTGTTATGGTGGTGTTGATTGGTTCAACATCCAAGTGGTTCCAATATGAATTATATCCTATATAGATGGTTGATATTAAATCCATGAAACAAATCTATGGTTTCTATGCGTCAAGGACGAGTAGTCCTTTTTGCTGGATAAAGAATAGTTTGATGGTTGTGATCAAACAAAGAGAAGATCATATGGCTATTGTGCATTGAGGTGATGTTTAGTGGGACAGATGGTCCTGTTGTATAGAAATTTTGGTTAAGTTTTGGGATCTGCACCAGAAGAAGTCAAAGAATAAAAGGCAGTTAGAATATGGACTAGAGCACGTGACGAGAGAGGACTTTGAGGAGTCAAAGGCCACGATAGAAGGATGCGCGATGGTGCAACATGCAAAAGATAAAAAATGAATATAGATCATTAGGATTGTGGGGAAATTTTGTCCACTTTATAATGAAGTTAGCCCTATTTTTATGTATAAATATGCAATGGGATTTTGGGTATAAAAAGAGAGGTTTTGGTGAGTTCGAGAGATGAGAATTTCTTAATGCTTGGTTGGTAAGTTGAGTTGAGCAAAGAAATAATTTTGAGATATGACTGAGGAGTGAAGCTCGCAATGCAGTAGAATGGCTAGGTAGGTTTAGGTAATGTTATTGTTGCATATTTTGTAGCATAGTGCACATATGGTAGAGAATTATCAATGACTCATAAAAAAAGCCAACCATTATGGACATAGCCCAAGTTGATTGAACCACGTTAAACCAGTGTGTTGTGATGTGTTGTATTTTCATTTTATGATGTTTAATGTTATGGTGCAATGATGATAAATTCTTCAATTTTGGGATGTGTTATTCATATATGCTATTACAATGGTAATTGAATGAACATAAAGTAAAGGAATGTCACAGACATGGTCAAATGCATAATAAGTAACTTTTAAGTAATGGAAACTATGCACATGAGTAAATGACATGTTGAATGCCTCACTTCTGCTCATCACTGTAGAACCTTTGTTCCTATATCTCGTCTAGATGCCTCAGATGAGAATTCACTTGCTTGGAAGGTGATGTCTAAAATTTTGGTGTATAAAGTATCTTTTGTTATTTTAATTGTTAACCCGAGGTCTACCCACTGGGTGCAAACAAATGGTTTTGTTGCCTAGACTGGGAACTGTAATGAGGAGAATGTTTCGAAAGTCGAATAAGGAAGAGATACAAGAATGGATAAAGAGAAATAAATGAGACTTTGCCAAAGAACATAATAGAAACCCTTGGATTAGCGACGAACAATGGTTTTGAAGGTATGTATTCACAGACCTTCATGAAATGTTCTTTGGTGAATTCCTGATAATTTTGATTGAATGGTTAGAAAAGATAGTGGAGAACATTGGGAGATATAGATATGAATCTCCGAGAAATTGGACTCCTGAATTGATTAGACAACTAAATACAGTAAGTAATAAGGTTTCTCACGTGGTTGATTTATGGTCGAATAGTATATTGGGGGGTTATATTATATAGTTTGTAGTAGATTGTACCCATTCTTATAGTGTCATAGAGATGGAATTTTTCATAGGTCCATGTGGAAGATATTCGAGTGCATTTTCTACTTGGATAAAAATTTTGTTGTGCGATAAGAATTCCATGAATATGGAGTTTGATAGCTAGGCTCCTTCATGCACATAGGGGAACTAGGGGATGACTGGAGGATGGTTTAAGAGTGGGAAGGATGAGTAAGGATCAGATGGAATGAATATGCTGAGAGAAGAGGATACTGACTCAGATGGAGAGATTGGAGTATTGTGTTGTGGGAAAAGGTTTAGATATATTAAGAAGAAGACTGTGGTTGGGAAAGAAGAGTAACACAGAGAATTTAAGGAAAGTGACCCCTTCACAGTACTTGGGATCACACTGTAAAGAGAAATTAAAAGGAAAGAAAGGGATCCTCAGTACTATTGAGAAGAAGAAGGAAGTCCATCTCAGATTGGAATCTACATCGAAACCACGACCCCATGTGTGTCACTGAGAATTGAAGAAGGAATCGACAATTGTTCAAGAGCAATTGTAGTAAGTGGAGGAAGTCATAGAAATAGTCTGAATAGTGGAATTAGCTTAGCGAACCAAAGTCATTCAACATCACCAAGGGTGAGTACAACATTGAGTACAATGATAAGGATAGATCATACACTAAGAATGCCTGAGTTTCAAGGAGCAGGGTTGGAGGATCCTGAGAAACACGTTTTTGTATGCAACATGATATGGACTGCTAAGAATTTTCAAAATAAAGCCACAAATATTTCACAATTAGCTATGACATTTAGAGGTAACACTACTATGGTATATAAAGTACCAAACAATTACACCGACTGAACAATCAAGAACTTTGGCAGAGATTGGAATGTTGGACATGGTGTTATGGTGTTGCAATTGATGCCAAAGAGGGTCAATATGGTCATAATTATCAATGGATAATATGGTATTGTCATTGATACAATCCCGTGCATTATCAAAACATTATTGTGCAGTCATTGTCTTCTCCCCAAGACTATAACTCTGTTAAATTCACGCGTGAGCTTGATTAAATGCATTCATATTAATGTCTATATATATGAAACAAAGAATGAAAGCCCTGATTGTTTAGTTCGAGAATATTAATGGTTTGTGAAGGGTAAATTGGTGATCGTATAAATCTAATTGAAGATATCTATGTATTACATAATTTGGATTGCATGGTAAAGATGAGTAAAGGGGGAGATTGTTCAATAAAATTGTCATTGATGTCAAAGGTTAGAAAATGGATTAAATATAAATTTGGCCTTGGTATAATTTTAATAAATACAAAAGTGAAAAGTTAAGTGGAAACAAAGTTTACATAAAAGTCGAGTAAAAATAAAGTGAATTAAATATTAATATGACTTTAATAAATAAAAAAAGTTGAAAAGTTAGGTGGAAATGGAGTTTACATAAAAGAGGAGTAAATATGAAAGTGTATTAAAGAAAAAGAAAAAAGTGAAGTGGCGTTAAATAAAAAGGTAAAAGTGAAATGGAGGTTTTTCCTCGGGAAACATGTCACATTTTTGCATCATTTTCCATGTCCATTGTTGGGCGGTTTTTTGGCACATGGGTTTTGACGATGGTTTTCTATTTCCGGTTAAGGAATTAGGGTTGTTAACTAATCCAGGTCATTGGGTTAGGGTTTTGGATGCCGATGGATCCTATATGTATATTGTATTGTAAACAATGTATCACTATGAATGAATATAGAATATGTTGGTTTTCCCAGATTGGGTTTCCAGGGGAAAAATCTCTATGTAATGTTTTTATTTTCCATTGTATCTTTTTTGGTCTTTTACTAAAATTATGTCTGGAATAAATATTGTACAAGGTTAAAATATACATTTGGTATCATAGATTTGTTGGATTCAGGGGGACGCCTTTGTGGTCAAGGGTTTGGCTGGGGACTGTGATAAGCCTTGTTACAGTGGGAGATCTTTGGTATTGATTTTTCAGGTGAAAAGAAATGACGAGAAATTCAAAAATGGAGATCGAGAAGTCTAATGAGAAAATTTTTGAGTTGTGGAAGCTCAAGATGGAAGATCTATTGGTGGACATATATCAGTGAATCACGATAGATCTAGGTACTGCACCTATAATAACTTCAATAGATGACTGGAAAAATTTGGATCAAAAGGCGAAGATCATAATCCAACTGTGTCTCTCAAATTGAGTATTATTGAATGTGTTAGAGGAAGCTACAACCAAGGATTTATGGGATAAGTTGGGGAATTTGTATTAGTCTAAGTCCCTAGTAAATAAACTATTCCTAAGAAGGAAGCTGTATAACCTGAGGATGAGATATGGAGGATCGATGGAAGAGCATTTAAAAGCCTTCGAGATTGTGGTAAGTCAGTTAGTATCTATTGAGATTAAAATTTCAGACGAAGATAAGTGTATTTGTTTACTATGTTCTTTACCAGACTCATGGGATAGTCTAGTTGTGGCTATAGGTATTAATAAAACTACCTTGAAGTTTGATGAAGTGGTGTCATCCTTGTTGCCAGAGGAGATGAGACAGAAGAATATGGAAGGACAGAGCACATACGCATTTTTCACAAGAGGACAATCCCAGGAAAGAAATAGATCTAAGTTCTCAAGTGGGAGATGTAAGTCTAAGGGTATATTTAAATCTCCTAGAAAGTTTGTAAAGGTATGTTAGAGATGTGGAAAACAAGGGCACTACAAGAAGTAGCATAGATCCAAAGTTGAGAAAAAGAAGGGATCTGAAGAATCTCCTTCTACAGAACAAAAGACCTCCAAGGAAGAAGGAGGGGAAGTGTACTTGGATTCTTCAAGAACACATGCATATCATGAGGCATGGTTGGTTGACTTAGGTGCATCCTTTCATATGAATCCCCACAGGGACTGGTTCTGTGAATATGAAATGTATGATGGAGGTAATGTTTTCTTAGGTGATGAATCGACAACCAGAATCATAGGTCAAGGAAAAGCCAAGTTGAGGCTCATAGATGGAAGTATTATAGCACTACCTGGTTTTCTTCAAATCCCAGGATTGGCCAAAAATTTGATTTTTGTAAGAAAAATGGACGATGCAGGGGTAAAAACAATACTTGAGAAGGAAACCCACAGGATGGTTCGAGGAGAAATGGTGTTGTTGAAGGGATCTCAGTTTGGAACTCTATATAAGCTGCAAGGAAGAACTATTAGTGATGGGTGTAATATTCCATTATTCCCGATATTGGAGTTGAAGATGAAAGAACTCCTATAGTCTCTAGAGAAAAGGTTATGTTGTGGCATCAAAGACCGGAGCATATCAAAGAGAAGGGTCTTCGATTACTACACAGTAAAGGTATGGTTGAAGGTACGTCTAACTACTCTATGGATTTTGATTTCTGTGAACATTGTGTATATGGGAAGAAAAATTGGGTAAGATTCCCCTCTCGTGCAACGAGGGCAGAAGGAATTTCACAGCTAGTTCACAGTGATCTTTCTGGACCTGTGTTGGTCCCATCATTGGAAAAATCGGTGTACTATGTCTTATTTATAGATGACTTCTCAAGGAATACTTGGATATATTTCCTCAGGAAGAAATCAGAAGTCTTTGACAGGTTTAAAGAGTTTAAGGCTCTTGTTGAGAATCGAACAAAGAAAAGAATTAAGGTGTTGAGGACAGATAATGGCGGAGAGTTTTGTGGGAATGAATTTGAATAATTATGTAAGAAGTGTGATATACAAAGGAAAAGGAATAATCCATATACACCTCAACATATTGGAGTTGCAGAAAGGATGAGCAAGATGTTGATGTAAAAAGCAAGGTGCATGCTCAGTGGTGTCGTGTTAGGGAAAGAAATCTGGGTAGAGGTAGTGGGTACTGCATGTTACCTGGTCAATAGATTACCCTCATCAACACTGGATGACAACACTCCACAAGAGGTATGGATTGGTAAGAAACCTTCTCTCACACATCTCAAGGTATTTGGATGTGATGCATATGTTTCATGTTCCAAAGGAAAACATGAGTACGCTAGATAAGAAGCATGAAAAGTGTATCTTTATTGGATATAAATATGGTATCAAAGGTTATAATATTTGGAACCCAGAAACTAAAAGGTAGTGTATAACCGAGATGTGGTGTTTAGAGAAATGAAGATGGTGTTAAACAGGAAGTCCTACCAAGTAAGGACGAACCATATAAAATAGAGTTTGATTTAAAGGACGATGAATCAAAATCTATAGAATAACAAGAATCAGAAGAAGAAGATCCTCATACTCCATTATTGAGGAGATCGATTCGAGAAATAAGGATACTATAAATGTATACTCCATCTGATTTTCGTTCAAATTTTTCTTTGTCTATTACTGATGATGATCCTAGAACTGTCAGGGAGGCAGTGGATTCAGAGGATTGAAATCTCTGGAAAAAGGCCATGGAAGAAGAAATGGAAGCCTTGGATAAGAATAAGGCTTGGGATCCAATGGATTTTTTGACTGGAATAAATCCCATTGGAAGAAAATGGGTATTTAAAAAGAAGTTGAATGAAGAAGGAAAAGTGGAGAAACACAAAGCTCGGTTAGTAGAAAAGGGTTATTCCCAGGTTGAGTGTTATCGGACTAATCGATGGGTGCAGACACTAACTGATCTCCCTAGATCCACCTAGATCTAGAACAAAACACACAAGAACATGACGCTTTCCTTAAGTTTTAAATATTGAATTTACTAACTAAAGAGGGATGGGTGACATACCATTTAAATGTTGCTTCCTCTCGCCATCGCCATCCTAGCTCCATTCCAATGTTCATACAATGATGATCTTGCAAAAGAACACAACCAACCAAAGTGATAGCAATAGCATAAACTCAATATAAACCTATGTATGTGATCAAGGAATCATACAATAAAACACAACAAGCTTTAAAGGAAAGAATCATATTACTGTATCATATTGAATGTGAAAGAGAGATTACAACCATGGCCTTGATGTCATAAGGTCCCTTCCAACTGTCCTTTTTTCCCCACACACTTCATGCTCCAAGGATTCTGAAACCATGGATTTGATAGCTACTCACAATCTATCTTGACAAAGCAAATCTCAAAGCCACTCTAACCTAGCTAATAATTCCAAGCCAACCAAAGCTAAGCTAACTTTCTCCATGATAACTCCTCTCCTTTTATAATTTGAAGAGGATAAGGTGAGGAGGTTAGGATGATACCACTAAATCATGAAAGCGAGTAAGATCTAATTCATTCGAATGCCACCTCACTATAGAAGTTTCTCCTTCTAAAAGATTTGAGAAAACGCTTGTTTTTCCCATGTGTAGGCATTCTTACACCCTGCCTATAGAGCAGCCTGCGAATAGTTTGCACCCTAATTGTAGGCAGCCTGTGAGAATCAAGCATTCTCACACCCTAATACATAGGCAGCCTCCAAACTTCCTTTTTTTTATAGGGTTTTTTCAAAGGAGAATCCAACATTTTCTCTCAGGAAAAGTTCTTCTGCCTTCCTTCTTCAGGAACTCAGGCCACTGACCTCTCTGAAGGAAACATATAGGTTTACATCATTATCAGTCATAGGGATGATGAAAATAATGTGTAACAGAGAGCCCCCCAAAGTATGAAGTTAGAACAGAGTGATAGCTGAAATACTTTGTCGATATGTGTAGGGAACAAGGAACAGTCGGTCGGAAACCTGCCAACAAACAAGGAAATACAGTACAATAATATATCATCACTGAGGTAGGCATTCCCATACTCAGAATACAAATGACTCAAAGCATAAATGCCGACATGCGAAGATCTATGTCAAGTAAGACAGGTTATGGCCACAAAACATACACTGTGGATCCATGCCGATGTGACTCAAATCTGAACATAGCCACTAAAAATATATTGTGGATCTATGTGTTAAAGACTCAAATTTGAACATAGCCACCATACATACAATGTGGATCTATGCAACAGTACAAACTGAATATACTCCAACGCAGCCTGGAACTATTAGAAAATATCTAGGGTCTTCATCTCCATCACTCTATAGTACGAATCTAACCATGTGAATACATGTGTTGAAGTCGAACATGGTAGAAACCACTTGATTACTGGTCATTAGTGTATATTGTTAACAAGTGCGAGGGAAATCACCATTAATGTCAATGACTCCCAAGGTACAC
>ML783220.1:206180-238653 GCA_009831015.1 Picea engelmannii | reverse complement strand
AAACCAAGGAAGGAGCATTGGACAACAGTAAAAAGGTTTTTTCAGGTATTTGCATGGTACTGCTAGATATGGATTGTACTACCAAGGAATACCAGGATTGGAAAGAGTGTTGGATATACATGGCTTTGTGGATGCATATTGGGCTGGAGATATGGATCGTAGGAGATCTAGAAGTGGGTATGTGCTTAACCTATTTGGAGGAGCAATAAGTTGGATGAGCAAAAGACAGGCTGTAGTGGCACTTTCAACTACATAAGTTGAATACATGGAAACCACTCATGCAAGTAAGGATGTAGTATGGTTACAAAGATTGTGTTTAGGTATTGGGTTGGTACAACAAGATGTAAGGATAGATTGTGACAGTTAGAGTGCAATTTTTCTAGCGAAGAACTCGACTTATCATTCAAAGACAAAGCATATTGATTTTCAATATCACTTTGTGAGAGATATGGTTGAAGAAAAGGTGTTTGTTGATGAAGGTGGACACTTTGAAGAATGTTATAGATTCATTAACAAAATTTGTGAGCACTGAGAAGTTATCTCGGTGTAGAGGATCCATGGGCATTTCTTCCCTGGATTGTTGACTATGTAACCCTGTAACCCCATGTATGCAAAGAAAACAACAAGTGGGAGAATGTTGGGTATGTGTTATATTATTTTCACAAGTAGTAGTGTCTCATTTTTACCTCTGGAAATGTGTCGTGTTTTTGCCTTGTTTTTCGTGTTGCCTTGATTTTCATGTCCATTGTTGGGTTGTTTTTCGACACATGGTTTTTTTCTGATGGTTTTCTATTTCGAGTTAAGGAATTAGGGTTTTTGACTAATCCAGTTCATTGGGTTAGGGTTTTGGATGTTGATGGCTCCTATATATATAAATATTGTATTGTAAACATGTATCACTATGAATGAATATAGAATATGCTAGTTTTCTCGGTTTGGGTTTCCAAGGGAAAAATCTTTGTGTAATGTTTGTATTTTCCATTGTATTTTTTTTGTTCTTTTACTAAAAATTTGTTTGCAGTAAATATTGTACAATGTTAAAATCTACATAGTCGTTGTCTTCTCTCCGGAACTATAACTATGTTAAATTCACGTGTGAGCTTGATTACATGCATTCATATTAATGTCTATATATCTTGAACAAATAATGAAAGCCATGATTTTTTAGTCAGAGAATATAAATGTTTTGTTAAGGGTAAATTGGTGATCATATAAACTGAATTGAAGATCTCTATGTACTATGTAATTTGGACTATATGGTAAAGAGGAGTAAAGGGGGAGATTGTTCAATAAAATTGTCATTGATGTCAAAGGTTAGAAAATGGATTAAACATAAATGTGACTTTGGTATCATTTTAATAAATAAAAAATTCAAAATTTAAGTGGAAACAGACGTTAAAGTCAAGTAAAAATAAAGTGAATTAAATATTAATATGACTTTAATAAATAATAAAAGTTGAAAAGTTAGGTGGAAGTGGAGTTTACGTAAAAGAAGAGTAAATATGAAGGTGTATTAAAGAAAAAGGTAAAAGTGAAGTGGAGTTAAAGAAAAAGTTAAAGTGAAAGACCACATGGTATGTCCAAATGGTATTTGCAAACCATGGTGGTATTTACCCATGGTAAGGTAAAAAGTGAATTAAAAATCAAAAAGGGAAAAAATAATTATTATTTAATAAAAGTCGTGACTTTTCAAGAAGAACGTGACTTTTCATATAAAGATTATGGAAATGTTTAAATAAAGAAGAGGGTTATGAGGAAAAACAGATATGTAGGTAAAAAAAGTAATAGTTCATAAGCATATCATTTGAGGTTTGACAATAAAACATCATTCAGGAGCGACTATAATATATTGGCAAAAGATCATATATGGAATATAAAAACACATATTCAACAAAAGAAGAAGTAAATAATGAAGAGTAAAGTGTGTGAAGATAGAAGTAGTAGAGGTGACTTGGTGATTTAATAAGAAGATATAAATAGAAGAAGAGTCCAAAGGAAGAAATTTAAGTTTGAAGATTAAAAATGTAGTGAGGGTGGAAAAAGGGAGTATTAAAGTTGTCTACAGGTTGGAGCCTGAACAACAAGGAGTTGAAACTTCCTCAAGTTGGTTCTTGAAAAACAGGGGATTGTTGTCTCCTTGAGTTGGTGCTCAAAATAGGGGATTGTTGTCTCCTTGATTTGGTTCTCAAAACAGGGGATTGGTGTCTCCTACAATTTGTAGCTTGTAAATGAAAAGTAAACTTTATATAAATATATAAAAAGAACATTTATGGTTTTTCATGTTAAAATTTTGTGTATTATTATTTTTTTTTTATAGTTTCTTGTGTTTAGTAAGATTAATGATTAAGTGGTGTTATACATTGTGAAAAATAAGCAATATTGATTCACTACCCCTCTCAGTATTAAACAATATTCCAACATGGATGAGCATGGTTGAAGGAATTTCAGAAGATGAAATTTGAATCGCAATATATTACAGAGCTAAAAGAGATAAAGAAAGTACATAATGAGAAAGTTTGGGAATACGACCATAGATTCAAAGATGTGATGGGTATATTAACATTTTATATTCCTGACGAGCAACATTGAGAATAGTTTATTGCAAGTCTATTGTTTCACATTCACCATCTGTTAACACAACAAAAATTCATGCCGTAACCAGAAGCATTAGAAATCATGATGAAATTGGAAGCATCTCCTGTAGGAAATGGTGAAGGTATGGCAGAAGTACAATCAGAGTTGGCGGTGTAGAGAATTCAATTATCAGAGATAAGGAAGGAAAAGGAGAAGCTCATACATGTTTGGTGTATAACATGTAAGACAAAAGACCATCTAAAGGAAGAATTTCCGGCATTCATGTAGTATATGGCCATAGGAGCACCAAACCAATTGATGGGAGGATTAGGGTATTGAAAGATATGTAATACATGGGTAAATCATCTGATTTATTGTCCCTTACTACAAAAGTATCTGATTACAGTAAGACATTTATTCTGTAATTTTTGTAAATCCGTAAGACACAATGAAAAAGATTTTCATGCATTTGACCTAATGAGAGAGCACACTTCATATGTGTACATAATCCAAGAAGAAAATGTCAGAGTGGAAGGAGGAGTTCCATTGTACAACACTCAAAGAGGATTTAATCAGGGTGGATGTGGAGGATTCGATAGAGATTGAGGATGTGGAGGATTTGGTCGGGAAGGCAGAGGATCGATAATATGTTATAACTACAATAAATCAATACATTTAGTGAGAGATTGATCAAATCCTTGAACAATGTGCACGTATTTGATAGAATTAGATCATGCAATATAATACTTTCCTCAATTGATAACGAAGTGGAAGCCTAGAGGGAACTAGAAACAGGATCAAAACCAACATCAGAGTCAGAACCAAAACCTACATATGATAGCCACTAAGGAATGTGACGATCAACCCAAAGTAGTAGTTGTTATGCATGGAAAAACAAGAACCAGACCATATGTGAAGGAGAAGCAAAAGGGATTTGAACAATGGATAAGGAAAGAAATGAATCCCATACTATAATTCAATCCACAGAAAGAAAAATAAACCTATCAACAAGCAAGGAAGGATATACTAGGACCAGACTAGATGAAACAACATTGAATGCATTGCGTAAAATGATTGATCAATATGTACAAGATAGAGAAGTAAATATGACACAACAAGTAGTGAATCAAGTGTTGCACAAGAAGAGGAAAAACAAATAATTCATATTGAATGCGCAGATAGGAGAATATGACATGGACAATGTCATCTTAGATTTAGGATCAAATGTCAATGTGCTTCCATGACAGACATGGGAGATGATGCGGAAACCAAAGCTAGTTTGGTGAACTATTCAGTTGAGGTTGGCTAACCAACATAAGACAATACCATTCGGGAGATTAGAAGGAGTACATGTCAATATAGATGGAGTGAACATTGTAGCTAAATTTGAGGTTATTGAGATCATGGATAACAATCAACAATATCAAGCTTTTCTTGGAATGGATTAGGCCTTTGTCAATCAAGTGATTATTAAATTGAAGAAAAGAGAGATGATTTTTGAAGGAGGCTTAAAGGTCACTACACCATTAGACCCTATGGAGGAAAGAAGATATGTCGAGCCCATGAGAAAGGAAATCGATAACTTATATAATATGAAAATGCACATGGATGACTGTGTCAATCCCACTGTAGATGGTGTGCTTAGTTGGAGAAGCATAATACCTTGTGCATCAAAATAGGAGGAAGGAATCGAACAATGGAATCATTGGTTGCATGAAGTTTCAACCAGAAGGTGTGTTGGAATTACTCTCTTTTTGCATTGGATCAGAACATAGGTATGTGATATACCAATGTTTGATGGATCAACTGAGTTAATTTCTTTTGTCAATGAATTTGAGCTACATATAATTGATAAATAAAGAATGTTAGCATTATATGTGGCACTAAGAGAAAAATCAATGAGATGGTGGGAAACCCACAAGGAAGGGATACAGGATTGGCAACATTGTAAAAGTTTGATGTGGATCATGTTTGAAGAAGAAGACATTATGCACAAGTATATGGGGATGAGCTATTCAAAGGATCATGTTGTGTGATGTATTATAACTTGGAGGCACGTGTCGAAGTAGGAATGGAAACACATGTTCATACATACGCTAGAGACAGTTCCCAAGAACTCGTTTTTAGAGTTATAAGTGTACAGAGGGACACCATACTGGGAAGAGCTCATCCAAAACTTTAAGGTAAAATTTGATTTTGAAGTTGAGTCACCTTTAGTAGATACAAATTTACAATTCATTAGAGGTAAAATTTTTATGGAAGAATATCAAGTAGAAATAATACCTAGATGTAGTGTGCATAGAGAGTCTGCAACAGTACATGAGCTATTAAAATTGCATAATGTTACTGAGGAAGACCAAGAAGAAGAAGACTTGGGAAACATGCAGGTATAAGAGAATAAGGGAGAGCATGTTGTAGTAGGTCCAACAATTGAATCTGATCAATATACAAATCCCTTAAGAGTGTGAAAAGTGAACATTGGCATGAAGGAGAAACCAAAGTTTGCAAACATTGGTGATTATTGGAATAATGAGACTGTGGAAAAGATTGAAGACCTATTGCGCAAGTATCACGATCTTTTTTCGACAACATTTTCAGAGATGAAGGGAATGAATGGAGAATTGGGAGAGATGAAGATCCCATTAAAACCATATGATAATCTAGTAATACAGAGACCTTATAGATTGAATCTGAAGTACAAGGAAAAAGTGAAAGAAGAGTTGGATGGAATGATAGAAGCTAGTATAATTGAACCCATTGCAGAGTCCGAATGAATAAGTCCAATGGTGGTTCAAGATAAGAAAATGGGGGGTATTAGAATTTATGTAGACCTAAGGAAGTTGAATTATGCCTGTTTGCATGACCTGTAATACAAAGAATCTTTATCCTATTGAAAGATCATGTAGAAAATATAAGGTTGATGCTTAATAGATGTAGATAATATCATATTTTATTAAATTTGAAGAAATGCATTTCTACACATTGTTTTGGATATTGTTAGGTCATGTGGTATGAAAGTAGGGTTTGTTAATTCATCCTGCCAAGATAGAAGTAATTGTTAATATACCACCATATGAAGCAGTGAAACAGGTGAGAAAATTTTTGGGTCATACTAAATATTACAAGAAATTTATTAAAGGTTATGCACAAATTAAATCTCCAATGGAGAAGTTATTGAAGAAAGAAGCTAAGTTTTAGTGGAATGAATACTATCAGAAGGATCTGGACGTATTGAAACAAAATTTAATAATTTCACCCATTCTATTGTTCCTGAATTGGAAGAAAGAGTTTCACATTCATGTAGATGCATCATTGTTAATGGTCAGCGTAGTGTTAGCCCGACCAAGAGAGGGAGATTTAGATCATCCAATTTCTTTCACTAGCAGGACATTTTTGACCACTGAGAAGAATTACATGAAGAAAAAAAGGGAAGGCTTGGAAATGGTTTATTCCTTGCATAAGTTCAGACACTACTTGTTGGGGTCTCATTTGAAGATGTATACATACCACTTTGCACTCAAATATCTAGTGAACAAGCCAGTGCTGGGGGGGAGAATCTGCAAAGGGTTAGTTATGTTCTAGGAGTATTATTTTGAATTTATTGTGAATATGAGGAAACCGAATGCAGGACCAGGCAATTTTTCATGGATACTGATAGGAGAATATGCAGGGAACCTAGACGATAGTTTACTAGATGCACTATTATTCTCAGTTCAAATGGTAGAGGATAACTTTACGGAAATTGTTCAATTTTAAGCACAAGAGTCGCTCCATATGACATGAAAGTAACACAAAAGAAGCATCTAGTGGTTAACTAAGCAGGTTATCATTTGAACACAAGAAACTTATATAACTTAGGCATATATGGGATACTGCGACGATGTGTGCTAGAACAAGAAAGACTAATGATCCTAGCAGAAGAACATGATGGAATTACAAGAGGACATTATGTAGGAAAGGTGAAAGTTCATAAGATCTTGTACGAAAGGCTATGGTGGCCTACCCTCCACAAGTATGCTAAGGAGTATTGTCAAAGTTGTGATGCTTTTCAGAGTGTAGGAAGACCGTCGTGAAGGGATGTGATTCCTTTGAATCTGCAAGTCACCTTACATGCATTTGAAAAATGGGAAGTGGATTTTTTTGCACTGATTAATCCACCAGTGAGGACAATATGATCTAGGTACATAATTACCCTAATAGACTACTTAATTTCCCTGATAGACTACTTAACAAGATGGGCAGAGGAAGAAAAAATTACAGATTGAAGCATAGAGACAACTGCACAGTTCTTGTTTGAGAACATAGTTACAAGGTTTGGGTGCCATAAAGTAATTATGAGAAATCAAGGGACTCACTTTTTAAAAAAGAATATTGTAGCATTGACATAAGATTTCTAGATATAGCAGGGAAAGAGAAATACATATCACCCTAAAAAAATGGAACTGTGGAGGCCTTCAATAAGATATTGGAGAATGCATTGACCAAGGTGTGCAATGTAGGATGATATTATTGGGATTTAAGGATCCCTTCAGTACTTTGGGATTATATAACTACTTACAATAAATTGACAAGTCAGACACCTTTTAAATTACCGTATGGACAGGAAGTAGTAATTCCCATGGAGTTTCTTATACCGAGTCTGTGCACTGTTTCCATGGAAGACCTTATGGATTTTGACACAATAGAAGAAAGACTGTCACTGTTACTAGTTTTAGAGGAAGATTGATTTATTGTAGGGTTCCATCAACAAGTATATAAGGAACCTGAAAATACATGGCATGATAGACACATCAAGTAGAATACGTTCCATACAGGAGATCTAGTATTTCTCTATGACAATAAATTCTTACGACACCCAAGAAAGTTCAAGATGCATTGTCTAGGGCCATATGTGATCAGATATGTGACTAACATAGGTGTTGTTCAGTTAGAATATTTGGATGTAAAAGTAGTGGAAGGAATAGTGAATAGGAGTCAACTCAAACTATACATGGAAGACCATCCTTCCATGCACTAGGAAAAATGTGCATGTTAACTTGTATCATAGTGTACTATAGGAAGAAAATATAGAAATAGAAAGAAAAAGTAAGTAAACAGGGAAAATCAAGAAAAGGGTTAAGGGAAGAGGTCGAGAGTTGAGGAGTCAAATAAGTTAAGGTTAGTAGGTAAAGAGGAAATGCAGGAAAATGTTGCAGATGCGAGAAAGGTAAGTATAAGAGCACACAAATGAAGGAAGAAAGTTGGAATAGAGGAAAGAGATTGTGAAAAGAGAAGAAATTATGCAGATGATATCTAAGAGAAATTAAGACATCCCATGAAGGGATGTGCAGTAAAGAGCTACCATGATGATAAAGTAGTGGTGTTGGATAATAATAAATGTAGAATGGATAGAAGATCATGAAATATTACATAATATAATGAATAAATCTCTAAAGATATAGAGTTATTGTAACAACCCTAGTTAAATAATTGCTTAAGGTTTATCAAGTATAATTAATTAAATAATTAACTGTCTTAATGTATATTAGTTAAATAATGATTATTTATTCATAATATTAATTAACTAATTATTGTTTAATATATTTTGATTAATTAATTAACTAATTAATTAACTCATTTAATGTTTGGGTAACGAATTAAAATTTAATAATTTTTAATTTATTTAATAGAAAACTTAACGTATGGACGGATAAGGCATTGAATGGAGGGATAAGGCATTAAATGGAGGGATAAGGTGGGTGGCATTGAATGAAGGGAGGAGGCAGTGAATGGGAAGGAGGACATGAGGGGGAAGAGGCATTTGAGAAAGGGACCTTTGGATTTCGGGGAAAGCAAGCATTATTGTGATATTAGGGGTTGTATGTTTTTCTGGTTTGGAGTTTGGGGGACTGTCATAGGGGAGCATCGGTTGCTGGGATTTTTGGGCTTGGAGGCCAGGAATCCTTATGGAATCCTAGAACTAGGGAGCCAGAGAGACTCTATTCATAGTTGGCTGGCTGGTTAGACGGTTTTGGGCAGTGCATCAAGCAGATTTGGGGACAACAAAGTTGGGGACAACAGTAGCATCAGTTAGAGGTATGAAATTTCATTATTCTGCTGTGTTATGAAATTGATTATAATCGTCTCGTAAATATTATTATGTTGTATTATGTGGTTATCATCATGCTGTTGAATATTCTTATATGCTGGTTAATGAAATTGCTTATACGTTGAAAGAAATTTTATATTTAAATTTATTCAATTTTAGGTTCTATTAGATAGGACCTTACACATGGTATCAAAGCCTTAGTTTGAAATCTGGAAACAAAGGCCCACCTACCCACCCATCCTATTGACTCTGGAAGCTAAGCTATGTGTCCTATAAAAAACCCTGAAAACTTTCAAGGACTCAAAGTAAGTTACCATAGTGCAGATCTGAGAATGATTTGGAAAATTTAATACCAACAAATCACCTAGACATGTTTAGGCCTTTGAAGAACTAAGATAGACCGCCATTAGAGGAAAACTGAGCATCAACTGAGAAATGTCATCAGGCCAAAGCACCAAGCTCCCAAAGACCTTAATGAACAATCCATAATCCATGCTCAAACATGGTCAGTAGAACTCCCTACAAGGCAATGAAATAGATGAATAAATTCGAGAAAAATAAATTAAATAATTGAAATTCTTCCCTGTAGTAAGGAAATCCCAATATTATTTTCTAAATCAACCCAAGACTTACCAGTATATGACCAATGAGGATGTTATGAGTTATAAGTTCATAAGAAAAATGACCTGACCCCAGAAGAAAACTCTAACAATCCATCACCTTGTAAATTCCCTCGGAGATGCTATGATTCTGTCGTATTTGATTATGACCCAAAATGTAACACCACCAAACTGGCTGGTCCTTGGAGTGTAGTCAAACAGTCCTTGCCCCATGATTCTATAAGGGAACAAAGCATTTAAACCATGCTAAGCATGGTTGGTAAAGCTCTTACAACAGAACGAAGCAGCTAAAATTTAAATACGCGAACAAAGAAAAAAATATACCTTCAGAGCGATTGATGAAACCGAAGAACCCATTCCAAATCAACCACAGTTACATCACTAGGCCGCAAAGAGAAGGAGGTTGTTGTTAGCTGAGCAACATTCAGATTGAAAACCATAAATCATCACGCTAAATCTTTAGGGTAATGCTTGGAAACTATCAATCTTCCACATGTTCCCGCTCTGAGATCCTTCCCAGCCCCTTCTCAACACCATAAATACACTCAACAATGGACAAAATTATACGATTACATCTATGCTCCCTAGCAAAGGGAAGCTCTTGTTATTTTGAAATAGACACTAGAAAAAAAAAGTAAATTAAGCTCGTTCCAATCAACTCCATACATGTAATCGTGCTATCATAAAATTAATTTTTACATTGTTGATTTGCCACAGATAACTTTGCTAGTGTAAGTAACAAAAAGCAACCATACAAACAACGATGTTAACCTTTTTCTTTGAAAAATGAAATGAGACATCCACAATTTGTTCATGGCTTGATGAAGGATAAAAAAAAATTGATGCACAATGCCTCTGGTAAGAGCTAAGGCTAGACCACGAAAGAAGGTTTTCTGGCATAACAAAAGAAAGTATTGGGGCCAATTACCCTTCAAACCCAATCTCCACATATTGTATCCAACCAAAGCCACATCATATGCCAAGTCCCAGGGCAGTTCACAAAAGGCGGCAAGGAGAGAGTCCGCATGGTAGCCAAAGCAGTGCACTACACACACGACAGTGAACTACACACACAACAGTCTGGAAGGCACAAATAAAAGATTATTGGCCCAAGGGCCAAATGCCGTATACAATAATCCAGACACACATATCATTGAAACTAACATACACTACGCAACACACAAGCCAACACAGATCGCCCAAGAGTGGGGCACTACGCCACATGCAAGAAGGTCCATGAGAAAGAGCCACGAGGAATAGGGGACTAATTCCCATTTCACTATGCGCTAAAACCAGCACTAAGGCCAGGCCAGGTAAGACCACGAAAGAAGGTTTTATGACACTATGCATCCAGGTACGACGTATTACACCAGGCACATTGTATTACACACAGGCCCAGCTTCAAAAAAAAAAAGAATGGGTGGGGACTCATGGGTTTTGAACCCACGACCGGTAGCCAAGTCGATGCCCAAACCAAGCCAAGAACTTGCAACACAACGCTGAAGTGGCCAGCCACACAAATCCGAGAGATAATCTAAGAATATGCAGAGTAAAAAAAAATGTGGTATCAGAGACTTGGCTAGCATTCTCAGGCTTGAAGACCTCCAGCCATGACGCCTTTCAAAACAGAGAAAAACAAAAAAAAAACACTTGGCCTCCAGCTGTAGAGGCAGAGGCGGTTTGGAAGGATTGAGAAATGACTAGGAGTAAGGGAAGATTAGAGTTTTAGGGGGGAAATAAGAGCCTGGGAGGGTACGTGGGCCTCATGCGAGAACCCACTGCCCACGATAAAATTCTTTGTATTTTTTTCTTTATTTATTTTTATTATTATATTTTTATTTTATATATTTTTTATTATTATATATATATTTTTTGGTTATTACCATTTTTTTTTTAGGGTTAAATTTTAATGTATTATGTTTTAAATAGTAGTTTGAATTAAATTTAAAATTAAATTTAAATAAATTTTAAAAACATTATAAACGTAATTAACATTATTAACATGATTAACATTTAATTAATAATACATTATTATTATTATGTTTTAACATTATTATGTTTTAAAATATAATAGTTTAAATTATATTTAAATTTATGATTCATGTTTAAATTTAAACTAGTTAAAGCGACTAATTAATTTGTTTTTAGCGAAAAGTCAAGGATTTAGACCAAGATAAGTGGAAGGGGCGGGCTTCATGCGCATTAGGAAGGTAAGTTAGAGAAATTGGCGAGTATAGTGAAATGCTAGCGTAGCTACTAGGCAATGGAGTCAGTAGTTTTCTCAGGAAAAGACATGAAGCTTAGACACTTTAACCCTAACCTAGCCACCTCCCCTAAAGAGAATAATGTCTATTTACAGACAAGTAAAAAAAAACTTACGCCTAACCCTATTTTTTAGTTTAAGTTGCGCAAATGTGAAATGTCCTTGAAGTCACCCTGACAACTTTGATTGATGCAAATTAAATTATACATGATGGTTAGGACTCGAGGAAATCGAAGCAAAGGGGCATCATCGTAGGGACCGCCACCACCATCGCCTGAACTAGTTCTCATATTGTTCTCTCTGGAGGCCATAAATGAGACTTCAAAGGGGCGTCAACTAGCAAGGATCGAAGTGGAGCCCCCACCATCTAGAACGGGTAATCCAGAAGCATCAAGGGATTTAGGGGGAGGACCTCCACCCTAAGACATCACTAGAGAACTACAAAAGATCAAACTTTCAGAGTTTGTTGGGGGTCGTGCCAGTGAATGTGCCGAGGCATGGTTGGAAGGCATGACAAGGTGTTTTGCCCTAAGAGACTATGTGTCCACTTCAAAGGAAAAGATAGCGATTTTTTAGTTGAGAGACGATGCCTTGAACTGGTGGGGAAACCTGGAAAGGCAATTGCATCTTACCTCGGATACCGTATCTTGGGAAATTTTTGAGGAGAGGTTCTGAAGGAAATATCTACCATCTTTCTATGAGGAAAACAGGTGGGAGCATTTCATGCTCTAGTACAGGGAAACAAAATCATAGAAGAATATGAGATCAGGTTTATGGAATTGGTCAAATATGTTTCATACATGGATAATGACCAACGACAAACAAAACTCTTTGTCTATGGGTTAAACCCTAAGATAAGGGCTATGGTGTGTATGTGGAAACCGTATTTAGTAGAAGAAGAAGTGGAAAATGTGCATTATGCGGAGGAACACATGAACTTAAATGGAGGTATGAGACCGACCTTTCCACATCGTCCTGGATTCGTTGGGAAGGCCCCTAGGAAATTTCCCAAGGGAGGGGGCTCAAGGCCACCTCCATATGGTAATAGAGTCGCACCAAGGACAATATCCACAGGGATTTCAATGGCAGCAAGTACAACATCCCGTTCATCACCAATGACGTAGTCAAGTCCACGGCCATCTCAGGGAGCAACTAGTAGGGGTAGGGGTTCTAGGGGAAGGAACTCATTTCAAAGACAGTCAGAGAACAGTGTGCAAGTTGAATCTTGTGTTACCTATTGGGGATGTGGAGGACCCCATTACAAGCGTGACTGCCCAGAGTTACAATTAGTATTTGTGCATAGAGAAGGAAAGGCCCCGATGGGAAGAGCAAGTAGCAGCCACCAGATTTATGCAGCGGTTAATAATCTCCAGGAAGAACATCAATCCAGAGTGGTGGAGTCATCATGTACTCTAAGTTATATCAATGTAAAGATTTTATTTGATTATGGTGCTACAGATAGTTTCATTTCACCATCTACATTAGAAAAGAGTGGGTTGGCAGCCTATGAGCACGATGACTTTAAACAAGTCGAGATGGCTTAAGGGGGAAAACAAGCGGTAGGACCTAGCGTTGATAATAGTATAGTAGAACTGAGAGTGTGTACTACCAGGTTGAAGGTATACGTTACTTCTCTCGGGGCATATGACCTAATCATTGTAATGGATTGGTTAGGAGCCCATCGAGCTATGGTAGATTGTTTCGCAAAAAGGGTGCTTTGTGTTGACGACGAAGGAAGGCCAGTAGAGATCCAGGGTGTACGGAGAATTTTTTCATTATGCTTTATCTCAACTATGAAGGTTAAGAAATGCTTGAGGCAAGCGTGTTGACTATATGTAGTGGAAGCAGTGAATGAAAGGAAGGGACCCTCCTTGGATCAGTACCCGATTTTGTCAGAATTTAAGGATGTTTTTTCGAACGAGTTACCAAGGTTACCTCCTGAGAGGGAGCTTGATTTTACTATTGAGGTAAAAACTGGTGCATAATTAATTTCCAAGAATCCATATCAGATGACAGTGCCAGAACTTTGTGAGTTGCAAATGTAGTTGAAAGAACTACTGGACTTAGGGATAATAAGGCCTAGTATCTCACCTTGGGGTGCACCAGTAATTTTTGTAAAGAATAAAGATGGTTCCTTACGATTTTGTATAGATTACAGGGAATTGAACCGTGCTACAGTGAAAAATAGGTACCCAATGCCGCGAATAGATGACCTCTTTGATCAAATGAAAGGAGAAACGGTATTCTCAAAAACTGATTTGTTATTAGGGTATCACCAGTTAAGGATTAAGGAAGACGATATTCCTAAAACTACCTTTCGAAATCGGTTTGGACATTATGAGTTCATCGTAGTACCTTTCGGATTGACCAATGCACCAACAGTATTCATGAGCCTCATGAACAGAGTATTCCAGAAGTACTTAGACCGTTTTGTACAAGTCTTTCTAGATGACATCCTCATCTATTCCAAGAATGAAAGAGAACATGAGGAACACTTGCAAGTGGTGTTGTCCTTCCTCAGAGAGAAAAAATTGTATGGGAAGTTGTCGAAGTGTTCCTTCTTCCAGAAATAAATTCACTATTTAGGACATATCATTTCCAGTGAAGGAATCTCTGTGGACCTAGAAAAGGTAAAGGCCATTATGGAATGGCCAGTGTCGAAAAATGCCTATGAGATAAGAAGCTTTATGGGGATAGTAGGTTATTATCGTAGATTTGTGGAAGGGTTATCTAAGATAGAAAAACCCATCACCACCTTGCAGTGCAAGGGGGTCAGGTATGAATGGAAAGATGAATGTGATAGTGCATTCATCGAACTTAAGAGGTTACTAACTAGTGTGTCAATTCTACGAGTGTCGGATATAGAAAAGGACTTCACAGTCTACACAGATGCCTCGAAGAAAGGGTTGGGGGCTATGATAATGTAGGATGGAGGAGTGATAGATTATGCATCAAGGAAATTGAAGAAATACAAAGGGATTTATGCTACTCATGATTTAGAGTTGGCAGCTGTAATGCTAGCTCTAAAACTTTGGAGGCACTATCTTGTGGGGCGAAACTTTGAGCTCAAAATGGACCATCAAAGCTTAAAACATCTCTTCATTCAAAGGGATTTGAATGCCAAGAAAAGGAGATGGAGTGAGTTTATGAGTGAGTACGATTTTGGTATTTCATACATCAAGGGAAAGGAAAATGTGGTCACAGATGCCTTGAGTAGGACACCACGTGTCTTCTCCTTGGTACCCTTAAAGGTCAATCTGAGGGAACGTGTATTGATGCAACTCCAAGGAGACAGTTGGTATTTAAAGGTTACTTCAAACCTCCAGAGTGGGAGGCAATTAGATCCAAAGTATGAGGGATATAGTCTAGAAGAAGATGGACAGTCAAGATATCGAGGAAGGATGTACGTCCCTGAAGGTGGGGATATTTGAAGAATCATACTGAAGGAAGCCCATAGAGAACTTTATTGTGCACATTCAGGTGTGAAGAATATGTACGTAGACATGAGGAAACTCTTCTTCTAGGTAGGCATGAAGCGCGATGTAGTCCATTTCATCGCCAAATTCCTAGAGTGTCAACAAGTGAAAGCCAATCACCATCACCCAACAGGCCTCCTACAACCACATGATGTCCCCATGTCCAAGTGGGAAGTCATGTCTATGGATTTTGTAGTGGGGTTGCCACTCACATCTCATAGACACAATGTCATTCTTTTGTTAGTTTATAAGTTAACCAACAGTGCTCATTTTATTCCAGTTAGAGACACTTACAATGTCACTGATGTGGCATGCATGTTTGTAAGTGAGGTCATCCATTTGCACAGGATACATAAGAAGATCATTTCAGATAGGGACTCAAGATTCACTTCTAGGTTTTGGACAAGTTTGCAGTTAGCGTTGGGGACTCAGTTGAACTTAAGCACAACTTATCATCCTGAAACATATGAGCAAACTAAGAGAGTAAATCAAGTCATGGAAGACATGCTTAGGATGTATTTCATGGATAATCAAACCCATTGGGAGAAGTACCTACCTTTGGTAGAGTTTGCCTACAATAATAGTTTTCATAGCTCCATCAGAATGCCACCCTACAAAGCTCTGTATGGAAGGCCATGCAGAACACCATTGATTTGGAAAGTTTAGAAGACTGAGTAACAGTTGGGCCAGAATTGATTCAAGAGATGGAGGAACAGGTGATTCAGATTAGGCAGATACTAAAGGAAGCAAAGGATAGGCAGAAAAGTTATGCGGATGCACACAGGACTGATCGAAGTTATAAAGTGGGAGACCAGGTTTTCATTCATATCAGGCCTAATAAGAGTACCATATGGTTTGGGAAGGGGACAAAGTTGTCACCTTGATTTATAGGACCGTTCAGAATCCAATAGAAAATTGGGCCCGTTTCCTATCGTCTCGTACTGCCACCCCACCTGCATAAAACTCATAATGTTTTTCATGTATCTGTTTTACGTCATTATGTTGTTGATGAATCACATAAACTAAATTGGAAAGAACTACAGGTATCAGACGTGGGAACCCTCATGATAGAACTATTATGCATATTGGACCATAGATTCTGATAGCTCAGAAACTATCTGGTAGACCAAGTTAAGGTCCAGTGGGACAAGAATAGTCCAAGATCTGCTACTTGGGAAGATGCCGAGACACTACGACGAGATTATCCCTCACTTTTTTTGACCACCTTGAAAATATGTTTCTCGAAGGTTGGGTGTATGTAACACCACCTTTTGACTTAGACAACCAGGATTACCTGAGGTCTATACACCTTTTTTTTCTATTCACAAGTGAAACTATTAAATAATACACTTGAACTTTTAAGACGTATGAACCTTTATAAATGTTTAAATGTTATTGATGATGATGGATATGTTGCGATATACTATGTGAATGTAAATTCTATGATTTTTTAAATGTTATTGATGATGATGGATATGATGTGATCTACTATGTGAATGTAAACTCTATGAAGGTTTAAATGTCATTGATGATGATGGATATGATGCGATCTACTATGTGAATGTAAATTCTATGAATGTTTAAATGTTATTGATAATGATGGAAATGATGCGATATATTATGTGAATGAGAATCCTATGAGGGTTTAAATGCTCTTTGAATGATGTTGGAAATGATGCAAACTATTATGTAAATGATAATTCTATTAATGGGTAACGTTAATTGAATTATGGGATATTATGAGATCTATTCTAACTTGAAAACTTTGATGTTAAAGTTGTTGGTATGGGGATACCGAATTGAGATCATAGGTGTATGTAATTACATGATAATAATTCATATATATGTATGAGTTTGTGTTACAGACTAATATGCAGGTTATGGGCTATGAAATAGCCAGGGGATAATGATGATGAAAGTCGATGTCATGACCACTGGCTGAGAAACAATATGGTATGAATCTTTGTATGTGAAATTATATTGGTTTGGATGCATTACTATGATATGTGGACCAGTGCAAGATTTTAGGTGGTGAGACTGCCCAAAACTGAATAGACGATGAAAAAACTCCCAGCAACACGGTGCCACTGTTTATTCCATTATAGGGTGTGGACCCTAGTCATGATTAGGAGGGGTGGATGCATTTCCCACCGTGTATCCTCTGAAACCTGAAGTCATGGGAGGACGGTGTTAGCTCATGCTCCCCTAGACATGTGATGATGATTTGCAGTTGCCTGTTGGGGAAGCTTGGTCAAGATAGTGACACTTCCACTTACGGGTTCTATTTGGAGTTAGGTCAATATAGTTGACGCTCGAAGATAGTTCAGCAGAGGAAGGATAGGAATGGAAGATAGAAGTAAGTTAGGGAGGAAGGATGAGTAGAGATAGTTGAGAGTGTATGGAGATTTGTCTTATGGTGGAATTTATTGTTTTTCCTTTTGAAAAGAAAATGGATATATATGAATATTCATAATTATGTAACTAAACTACAATTGTCCAAATAACATTGTTGAGCTAGATAATTGTAATTAAAGGATTTCACAAACATTTGATTGGTTTATTGTCTTTTATAAAATAAATAGTCTTGTTGAATGGATTGGATGCATATGGAAATTACTATAGAGATGATAGTTATTGATATTAGTACATGAACGAGACTTGTATGTACTAGCTACACATGCATTTCTTGCACATGTACACTAGTATGTATGAGTTTTCTTGGTTTACTTACTAATAATGTTGGTTATTTGTTATGAATGTGTGAACCATGTTTCTTTTCCCTTGTATCATAAAATACTTTAACTTCGGGACAAAGTTTCCTAAAGGGTGGGTGTATGTAACAACCCTAGTTAAATAATTGCTTAAGGTTTATCAAGTATAAATAATTAAATAATTAATTGTCCTAATGTATATTAGTTAAATAATGATTATTTATTAATAGTATTAATTAATTAATTAATTATTGTTTAATATATGTTGATTAATTAATTAATTAATTAACTCATTTAATGTTTGGGTAACGAATTAAAAGTTTAATAATTTTTAATTTATTTAATAGAAAACTTAACGTATGGAGGGATAAGGCATTGAATGGAGGGATAAGGAATTAAATGGAGGGATAAGGTGGGTGGCATTGAATGAAGGGAGGAGGCGGTGAATGGGAAGGAGGATATGAGGGGGCAGAGGCATTCGAGAAAGGGACCTTTGGATTTTGGGGAAAGGAAGCATTATTTTGATATTAGGTACTGTATGTTTTTTTGGTTTGGAGTTTGGGGGACTGTCACAGGGGAGCATCGGTTGCTGGGAGTTTTGGGCTCGGATGTCAGGAATCTTGGAGCTAGGGAGCCGGAGAGGCTTTGTTCCTAGCTGGGTGGGTGGTTAGACGGTTTTGGGCAGTGCATCAAGCAGAGTTGGGGACAACAGTAGCATCAGTTAGAGGTATGAAATTTCATTATTCTACTGTGTTATGAAATTGATTATAATCTTCTCGTAAATATTATTATGCTGTATTATGTGGTTATCATCATGCTGCTAAATATGCTTATATGTTGATTAATGAAATTTCTTATACGTTGAAAGAAATTTTATGTTTAAATTTATTCAATTTTAGGTTTTGTTAGATACGGCCTTATAGTTATTGAGCATTAAAGAAGGTAATGAATTCCAACCACTAGTGAATTAGACAAAAACTTTAGTTGTGAAAGGAAGCTACAGCTGGAAATACAGTATAAAAGCAAGTGAAGGGCTAATGGGGGAGGGTTATTGTCATTCAAAATTTGAACAGTGAGCTGAAGTGACATATATGAAGTTCTGAATTGAGTTCTAGAACCAGTTGGAAGTTGAGACTAGTGTCGCAGAGGAAGATGACACCACCTAAGTTAGGAGGAGTGTCAACGTTAGTACCGAAGAAACCACATTGTTAACCAGCAACACCACTGGTGGTAGAAGAGACATAGGAGGCATCATCCTCAACGGAAATATTCCCTAGATATTATATCCCACTAAGAAATCCATCAAAAAAATAGGTCCATTTACATAAGGATGCAAAGTACCCATTAGTGGGTCCATCGATTCCATAGGGATTCATTGTGGAAGGGGATATGTTATGTCTGATACTAGCTCTAAAATATGCTAACCACGACATCACAGACAAAAAAAAGTTTCCAGATCTAGTACCTAGCAAGTTTTTGATAAATTCCATTAGTTCCAAGAATCATATGACAGTCATCGAGCCACAAGCATGGGATAGGGGGTTGCAGAAAGTAGATATTCTAAACTTGTTTGATATACCACATTTTGGATGGAACCAGGAGATCAATACATGTGTAAAAATGATGCTAAGTTGTGTGCACGGGGGATACATGTGGCTTGACAGGCTAGTGTCCATTGATATTGATTTAATAGTACATATTATAGGTATTCCGTCGTAGGGGGAGGACCTCGTATCATTGTTTTTTGACAAGAAGAATGAAAATACTCTCTCTATGAGCATGAAAGATAAATTATATACATTATGTGGCTAGCGTGCATTGGATTTCACAAGCATATGTAAATCGATGGTAAGTTTTATGATGCAAGCCTTAGCCTATAGGGAATTAAGGAAGTTCATAAATTATCAAGTTCTAGTAGCGGTCATAGTAGCAACAAAACGATGTGTCAAGGGTGTCTAAATGAACCAGTCAACGTTTTTGTTAAACCAATTTTTGATCGATTGTGAGGAAGCGCAGGTAAAGGGGACCGAGTTCCACTACTCTGAGTTTTTTATCCTAATAAAGATATAATCTTGGAGAGAGATAGATGATAGTCAATTTTTGGGAGTTAAGAAGAAGCCTTTTTTATCTGCGTGGTATCAAAACCTTTGGTATACTACACATAAGGCACGCCATATGGATAGTGATGTCACATTCTATATTTACAAGGCAACTATTAGGGAGAACATAGAGATGAAACCATGCATACCACCACATGTGGTCGAGGTGTATAAGTTAGTGGATCATTTTAAGGAAGGGTGACACCACATGTATGTACAAGAAAATAAGGAACCAAATCAACAATGGTTGGAAAACCAATACATATTGACAGAAGAGGAGATGGGCCACATTATGGTTGATTGGGAAGATGAGTTGAAGATTTTGTTAGCACTGAGAGTCACACTTAGATTGTTGTAAGTGTAAGCCCTGTACCCATCAGAATATAAATGGATTGAATGATTTGTGTAGGTGGATCAATAAGACTGGGAAATAAAGGGAGAGGGCAACAAATTGTTAGCAGAAGCATTCCATTGGGAAAGAAGTCACAACATCCTATAGATCAAAGGAAATCAAACTATATATCAGAAAAAAGGGATATATAATGATGAGTAGAAGCATGGCTAATATTAAAAAAGGAAGAAAATCCATTGGACAAATATCCTTTATGAAAACAAATAAATATTGCTTAAACAATAAACAATGATTTAATGGGAAAGCTACAATAGATCCTTCGTTGTTCATGAATCCATCAATCAATGGAAGTTAAGATCCTCAAAACCTGTAATATGTTCAAGAAAGAAGATAACAAAGAAGTGGGAAAAAAAATAATACAATATGATAACAAATCTCATGAATCTTTAATGGATGAAAATTTCATTACAAGCAGGCCCTCAGGCTTACAAATAAGCAACTAAAATTGCTCCTCCAGCTCTCTCCTCCCTTGGCTCATGAATCCAACCATTTTCTCATCAAAAACCATTTAATTTATAGTGAATAATATCTATCTACCCTAAGTAGGTCTAAACCAAGGAGTTCCATAGGATCCTCCTCCATTTAGGAGTCTTGTTACAAAAGATTCCAACAAAATCCTAACAAATTCCTATTTTGCAGGATCTTGCCTATTGTGATAAATGCCTCTTGAAACATGTCATGATGCTTGATTTGAAGATGGAACACATGTCCCTCATGTCCAAATAACTCATAGGATACTATTATAACCTTCCTTCACAACTGGCAGCCTTCCCATAGCTCGAATTTTTCAGACTGTTAGAGTTCACAACGTTTGTGACAGCATGCGCTGCAAACTTTCCTGTAGGTGCTATTTTTGGCTTTTCTCCAAAAATACGAAGTGGGTTAGGATAAATTTTTGTGATTAAGTCAAAAACACCATCATGTAACTCCACACCAAATTTCAGAGGAACTCAAGTTGTCATTCAAAATTTACAAGAAAAACAATCATCTACTGTGTGCTAATTTCTTAAAAACTATCATAAATACCAGTTCGCAACGCCACTGAGTTCAAGCACCGCGAACTCTCTTTTAGCAATCCATTTCACTTGAAAACGCCTTAAAGTATTCCAAAAACCATCTTGAGTGACACTAACTATTATAGTAACATATTATCATGATATATGACTAAGAAGATAACACCCTAGTAGCTGAACATGATTTATCAAGCATGACCATCCTCAAAATTGCAAAATACAAAAAACAAGAAACTATCAAAATTGATATGAGTTAAGGTATTCATCGTATTCATTTTCTGACTCTAGAGCTCCTCCTGGTGGAAAATTTAGCTAACATATCCAAATGTTTCTTAGCCAACTCTTCATTGAAAGGTTGCACCTCCATCTTTAGTTTTCTGAATTGAGCTTCATGAGCTCTGTTTAGTCTTTAAAGGTTTTTGAGCTGCTTGTGAGTAGGTAAGAAACTTATATCTAAGAAGTTAGCTATGTCAATATTTTCATGATACATATATAGTGTGTCATTCAACTTCTTCTTGAAGGCAAAAAAATTATTTTTCATGCTCTCAACCTCAACACTTGCTTCCTATAATCCAAGTCTCTGACCTTGTAAAAAGATTCATGCACCTTACTCTATACACATTGAGGTATAAGACAGGACACTCTTTCAACACGAACAGTAAGAAAAGACAATTGAGGGTTATAATAAAAGGGATATGAAAGTAAATATATCTTTAGATAGGTCTTGAATCGACATAAAAATAGGTTAACATTATTAACAACATTTTCAACTTTAAGCCTACTTAAAGAAATGATCAACCACACATTGTAAATTGGATAGGGGTAAGAATTGACTCATTTAAGGATAAATTTCAAAGGATGAAAAATATGACAGTTTCAACAGTCCTAGAACAGAGCGTTTGCAACACAATTCACAACACCAATATGAAAACCAACCAAAACCCCTTTCTCAACCCTCAAACATGATCAACACTCTCATGGAGTACCAGGGAGATCTAGGCTTGATTCTGACATCTTTGCCTTTGACCAAAAGTGTTTTCAAACTATCCAACCTCCAATTGTCCTCTTCATCTAGTCTCCAACATGAGTTCGCAATGCATTGGTGTTTTGATTTTATCTTTCAAATGTCAAACTGGGTTTGGCTAAATTTTGGTCAACAGGTCAATTCCAATATCATGCTCCTCGACAAAATATTTCATAAAAACCCACATCGTCGTTCAAAATTTATGATCAAATCTTTAGAATACTATGCTACAGGAAATGAGTTCACAGTGAAGTTCGTAGCGCCTGTTTACCAGTCTGTAGTGCCTTATTAAAACAATATTTTCATGCTTCGAGGAGACTATTAGGATGTACAAAGACCTGATCCCTGATTTTGTTTTAAAAATAGTCTCTGAAGACAATGAAATCCCTTAGCATGACAAAAAGTTAATGGTGGAAATGAATGAATGGAGCACTTGAGTACGTTGTGAACTCTCCTGGTGTGTTGGAAATGATCAAATTAAAACTCACTTGAAAGATGAACAGATAAAAGGTGATAGCTAGAGATATTTCATGCAGTCATGGAGGTGACATTTGGCTCCACAGAGGATGGCATGCTCCCTATGAGATGCCAAGAACATGCAGTTCTAGTGCCTTATCCATTGGGCTATGGAGTCATCTGTGAAACCAACCTGTATGCCTGAGAGCACCCCCTCTCCTTATTGAAAACTGAGAACATTCACACACTAAAAACAAAAACCACTACAAACCAAATGCAAACTGAAGGTTGCATTCACATTGAAAACCAAATTCTTGCATGGAAAACTTATTTATATACATTCCTACTCCTAACTGCTGAAAAATTGAACCTTCAAATATATACAAATTTCCTCAGTAACCATACAAATAACTTTGTGACTGGATGATCTTCATCCTCATATTGGTAATTGAGCACTAAGTAACAATAGAGAGATAATGAAATCCACACATACTTCCTTGAAAAATCATGCTTACAACCCAGGAACTTTGTTCTTATGATGACAACAAATGGAAATCTATTGTTGCAAAACATATCCATATAGATAGCAACATGATATTGAAATCTGTAAAAAACTTGTTGTGGATCATCAATGAATTCCTCCTTGGCTAATTCAATCATGGGCTGGCTTGAAAATTGATGAAATATATTTCCACTCTTTTCACCAATTTCCAATGAATATGGGTGAATATGAAACGGGATCTCAAGATCTATAGTTGGGACTATCTCATTTTTACATTTGTAATAATCAAGCTGAAAATGAGAGTTGTCAAAAAGTAGTGTATCAGAGACATGTCTATCTTCTTCTAGTCCATTTTCTTGTGAAGGCATATCATAAAGAAGATCATTCACAAATTCTTGATAATCATGAAAATTAGTTTCTTCAATGGAAAATTCTTCATCACAAGTATGCTTTTTGTGACAAGAAAAGTCTTTACAAAGTAAAAAAAAACTCATCACAACATTTTTCATAAAGATGTTCAACAAAAAAATACTCGTTACAAAATAAAATAAAAGAAACATGAAAACATGTCAAAGAGTTGATACTGACAACTGGAAGAGATTGACACCAGTCATGATCTATTCCTTCTAATGAGTACATGAAAATATTGATCTAAACATCCTCATGCACGATATGAAGTCGATGAATAAAATCATGGAAATCTAGTAAGTGTTCAACCGGTACTTCCTAATATTCTCCTCTAAATATGGGAAGGAAACCTTCCCATTCATCTCTACTAGGCACTAGATTTGGAAAACCAACTATCTTTGAAAAAGTACAGAAAGCATGTAATAATTTTCCCCATCAATCTTTTTTTTAATTTAGAAAAATTTGGGGTACAATAAAGTCATCTTGGTAGAAGGACTCAACCGATACATTTACGCTCACATAGCCAGTGGAACTTTCCAAGGTCTAAATTTTTCTGGTCTGTATCTTCCCATATCTCACAACCAATTTGTAGACGACACCATGACAATGGGATCAACCACTATGAAAGAAGCTTACACAATCCAGAAAACTATGGATGACTTCTTTGAAGCGTCGAGCATCTCCATCAATCCAGGAAAACATCAGGTCTTGTTTTTTCCCACTCCAAAAGCCATCCAAGTCAATTTATCTAGCCTTTTGGGATCTACTTCAATCCTTAATCCTCCCCAACTCCACCCTCATCTTGTTATAGCTCAAAATTCCACTAACATGTGTTTTTTACTTTGGCCTACTCAATTAAACATCCACCAATCACTTTTTCTAAGGTTCCTCTTTAAAAAAAACATTTTTTCATGGTGTATGTTATCACCCCATAAATTATGGGAATCAGTTGATGACTTGGATATTATCTGTATCTAGTGATTTTGTTGACAAATGATGTTTCATTCTTCAAATAATTTGTAAAAAGAAAAGAAAAAGAAAAAAGAAAGAAAAAGAAAAGAAGAAGAAAAAAAGAAAAGAAAAAGAAAAAAGAAAGAAAAAGAAAAGAAGAAGAAAAAAGTAAAAGAAAACGAAAAGAGGGCATAAAAGAATTGAAACAAAAGCCCCATGCAATAACAATAACTTGGTCATACCTTTCAAGCATGACCAAGTTCTTTTAAATTTTCAATGTTGATAGGTTAGTGAATAAATTTGACCAGATTGTCTAATCCTGGTCAGATAGCCCTTAGGGAGAGTAATTTCTTAACCCAACAGTTTAATCTGGGTTAATGGTCCTAGGGAGATAGGATTAGCATGTAGGTTAGTTGTTCCATTTATTTCACCCCCCATGAAAACAGATTAATAAAGATGTTACACCATGTCCCAAATGCCTAAGAATAGTTTGTTCGAAACCCCATGGTGGTATCTCTTTGAAAGTTGAAAGAAAAACCCATAAAATGCTTTATCCTAAGTTTTTCCCCAAGCTCATATTTCTCCGCCCATGCTTTATGTTACATTCACTTTCCAATGGTACAGATCATGGCGCTTTGATCAACGGCTCACAGATCATTTCGGACCCCCCCTAGTGTTCTACTTTTAATCAAGGGGGGGTGTCCGGAATCGGTGATAATATTTACGCAGATCTGAACGGTCCAAAAAAGAGCGTCTGAATCCACGACCCACATTGGATTCCGGACCCCCCCCTTCGTTCTGCCTTTAACGAAGGGGGGGGGTCCGGAATTGGTAATAACTTGGGCACAAATCTGGACGGCCCAGAACAAAGTGCTTAAATCTACAGTTCACATTGAATTCTGGACCCCCCCCCTCCGTTCTATCTTGAATGGAGGGGGGGGTTCGGAATTGGTATTAAGGAGCACACTAAGATCTGTGGCCAGGAAATAAGCACGCATATCTATGGTTCAAAATGGATTTCGGACCCCCCCTAGTGTTCTACTTTTAACCAAAGGGGGGGGGGTCCGGAATGAATATTCCTTTCAGCGGGCCCCTTGTTACATGTGGCATGGTCCTATTGGTCAAGGAGTCCTATCACCCACATGTTGTCTGATAGCTCGTCACTCATGGACGTCACCCTCCACTGAGCCCACTTGTCCCACTTGTTCCCAAGGTCACGTCTCATCCCATAACTGTTGTCAGTCCCGGTTGTCAGTACCTAAATCCCTCACTCATGACCAGCCCCTTATGGTGACTTTCACTTCACTTCACCTCCAATCCCTAGCAGCCACGTCAACCGTCCGTATGCTTTGGCCACCGTCACCTGCCATATCACCCCTAAGTGGCCCGTTGTCCATTAATAACTGGATAATATACCCGTTGTCATGCTGACCATTTTCCCGCGTCCGACCGACCCAGTTTTAAATAAAACTACCGTTTTCCCTCTTCATGCACTATTCGTCCATCGCACCAGAAAATTACACTATTACGCCTCCATTGCTTTTCCGCCACCTTCATCCACAACCAAGCTACCCCACTAACATCGTGTTTATTGCAGGTATTGTAGCTGAAATGGTGTCAAATCCAAGACTAGTGGAGGAAGAAGAGAACCCTTTCTTCCTCCTCCTGTCGACCTGGACAAAATCCCCTTGGTCGATAAAGATCGATTGATCACAGATACCATCTGCAACTTTGATTTTTCAGACCTCCAGTCATGGTTACGAGAGGTATTCTTAGACCAAAGTGACGAAATTGGACTCTGGGAGTCAAATTTTCCGCTGTACCTTTTCCCCCAGATACATCACTTTCCTAAGTTCACGCTGAAACGCCAAGCCCACTATATCCCTGACAAGAGGGCCATCGTCTCTTCATCTGGAGACATCCTTTTCTTCATCACCCCCGAAGACATTGACCAGATGATGCAAGTCCCCCATGCTGAATCTGTGTCCCCATTCAATTTAGAAATCCTCACCGAGTTATACCAGAAAATGACCTTTCCTCAGAGAGCTCAGATATGCGAGCTTTTCTTCCTCGACTCTACTCAAATCTCTTCCACCAATCCCCCGTACCCTTCTTCCCTTTTCTCCACCAAAGGAAATCAAATCATTTCTTCTCTGTGTGCCCTACTTGGTTACTATTCTGACCAATGGGTAGATGAGCCCATCCTGGGTTTTCTGTCCATTTTCTCAAACGATGAAAAACCCACAACGCAGTTCGACTACAGCACCTTCTTGGCTGATAATATTCACAAACAATTCGTGAATTTCGGCACAGAGGGTATGTTTAGATATTCTTCCATACTGGCGTACATGTTCGTTTACTTCCAAGCCAACAAATTCAGTTTCTCCATGCAGAAAATGGATGCAGATGGACGGCCTCAGCCAGTCACAGCATGGACTTATCTTCTGAAGCGTAACTCTACTGAATACGACTTCAAAGCTTTCATCGATCAGTTTTACCACCTGGTGGTTAGCATTTTGAGTGGCAAGCCTGAGCCACGAATAAATTAGGAAGTCTAGAGAATTTTGCAGCTCTCGGATGATGTAAAGATAGGAGACTGGTATCTGTACCAGAACTATACCGAAATCAGAGTTTTCGGGTGCGAGTTGGCACCTTACAAGTTACCACAATACATGCCAGTAAGGATCTTTGCCTTAGAATATATTAGGCAAATAATGAATTCAGATGATATTCATTTTGTTTCCTTAAAAAAGAAACAACAATTGAGAATTAAAGGGCAGATAGGTTCTTTTATCTGCAATAGTAGAGGTGCCTGGGAGGAAGTGGACAGAATGTTAAAGGAGATGAAATTATTTACAAGTTTCACCTGGCACTACGATCCATATGGGATCATCTCTGAAATGAGAGTGAAAAATAAGAACGTCCCATATGCTCATGAGTCCAAGCCAGAGATCGAGAAATTTGCAAATCAAACAGTTTGGAGGCCTGATACTTTGATGGACTTGGAATAGCAAGTTGAAGTAGAACATCAGGTGTGTTCAACGAGTGTACCTCCAACTACCACACCTCAAGTCCCCAAGGAGAAGAGGCCCCGACATGAGTCATCGTCTCCTGTAACAAAGGTGTCAGCAGAAGAGTTCCAGATTCACACCAAAAAGTCAAAGATAGTTTCAGCGCCGGGCGCGATGGTAGAACAAGAAGCCCCAACTACCACAGTAGCCACCATAGGGGTCAAGCCGGTCATGCCACCTTTCGATTTGAGCCAGCATAAGGAAATCAAAAAAGCTATACCGAAGAAATATACAGATTCTCCCCTGGATACTTAGCAAAGAAAGACTGTGCCCAAATTGGGCATTTTCGAGAAATATGAATTGATCAAGAAGAAGAACCAAACCCTCACTAGTAGCACTTACGCCCAGTTTCAGAAGCAGTCTTCCACAACTCAGCATAGGCTTCTTTCGACATTTGACACAGAAAAGGGTAGGATGCATATGGCTTACCTACAAGCATAGGTACCGGATCCCAAGGTAATCTCAGATTACAAAAGGGCCACTTTCGAGTTCCAAGCAAAAGATGTGCATCCATCGGATCAGATGGATCTGCACAAACAAACTGGGGAGATGGTTTTCCACACATTGGCACACGCTACAGCTTCTGCAGCAAAATTTCAGGTATCTTTGAACAACACTCAGACATAGCTCAAGATGGAAAAAATATCATATTTTGCTAAAGACAACAGAATCAAGACGTTGGAAGAGCTGGTTTTAAAGATCGACTACGATCCTGCAAATGTGAAAGCTATAGAAGAGATGATCAAAAAGAAAAATGCTGACATCGCATCCTTAAGAAAACAGTTAAAGCTCCCGCCCACAGAGGACTCACAGGCAAAAGAGATAGCAGAAAAAGAAGGTGAAAGGGATGAGATGCTAAAGTTACTCATGGAGCAGAATGCTCAGCTAAAAGAGATGGAGGCTGAGATGGAGAGACTGCTAAAGGAGAAAGAGCAGACAAAGCCAATGGAAGGAATTCCATTGAGTGTTATCCCAATTGCAGGTTTGAGCACAACAACAGTGACAATGATACCATCTGCAACACCAGTGTCACTACCAGAAGGAACTACAGACCTTGCCAAGTCCATGGAGAGGATGAACCTGCAAGAGTCAGAAATCAGCAGGCTTAAGAAAGAAGTGGAGAACCTCCAAGAGCTTAAAACTTCTTTCCAGAAAAGCAGGTGAATGAGCAAATCAGGAAGGAGTTACAACAGCTCCAAAAGCAGACAATGGCAGGGAAGACTTTGGCTGAGGCCAAAGAGATGGTATGGACAGACATTACCAAGTCCATCAATGAAGTCTAGCCAATGTTTCAAATCATGTTCGAACAAAATGAGTTTCTCCAGAGGAGCAAACAGGCCGTTGAGAAAATTAAAGTGGAGCTGGGAGACATTCCTGCACAAGCAAATGAGATCATCAGGTTCCTAAATTCCAAGACCAGAGAGGAACTTGAAGAATTAAAAATCGAGAACAGAACAGAGACTATACTTGAGGTAAAAAGGGTTTTAACCAAGAGAAGTCTAATGCTTCAGCTTGAGGAAAAGATTCAAGTCATGGATCAAGGAGTGCAGAAGTTCTTCAATAATATAGATGTTCTCCAAAGGAAAGGCCTACCCAGTCTGAAGGTCATTAATGACAAATTAATGACACTCCCTGATTATAAGAAGAAGTTGACTGAAGTGTCTAGTTCCAAATTTGTAGGGATACAAGGGAGTATCACAGGGAAAGCATTCATGGAGGCCTTACAGTCAGATATTAGTATCCAACATGATATTAAACACATATTCATCATCAAGCCTACATTTGTTAAGTATACAGACATGGATGAAGTGTATCAGAGATTACTTAAAGTCTCAGTGCCAAATCATCTCAGATGGGAAGAACTTTGTGATCTACTAGATTCGCAGATGCGCTGTCACCTGTCCAGTTAGAAGAGGTTGCGAAGGCACCTCGCCAATGGCCTACCCCAGAAATACCGCATGCAGTTGTACTGAGTCATCAAACAGTTTTTAATTAGTTAAGGTAGTTAGACTAAAAATAGAATGAGCACGTTCTGATCAGTTATGACAGAAACGTTTGTAATCTGAATTATAAATACTTCAACTCTTGAAGTATTGAGGGTTGTTGATTCGCACACCCTATTGCTATCAAACTGTAATATTTTTGAAGAGACCGGCCATTAATAAAGAGGAAGTACTTTGACAGGATTCTTGCGTGTATTCACTGGTGATGTTTTTCTCATAGTTGAATGTTTTCCTTGCTTAGTGCTCATAATGTTTTCTGAAACTAATCTTTAAAAGTAACGTATGTTGAAGGATTTATCTTATATACCCTGTTTTCGACTTTAAAGATTTAAATGTTTATCTTCTAAGGTTTTCAATTAAGGAATTCTTAACTGCTTCTTAGTTGAATGATCTTCTCATCTTTTCTTGTGTCCATCATTTAAATTATTAAAAGATCCAATTGAATGCATTATCTCGCCTTGTGAAAGTCTTCTTTAGCGTTTTTGGTTTTTTCTTACATTTAATTAGATACAAACCCCATAGCCCAATGGATGTGTGAACTGTCTCAACCAAATTATAAACCCTTTTACAACAAAACATACTTGTTCCTTTTAACTAGCCTAATATCTAGATTATAAACAAAGCTAAATCTTATAGAGAGATCCCTCTCTGAAGCTGGAAGGGCTAGATCCTAGCTTTAAAAGTGGTTGGATAAAGTTACCTTTGTGGATTCCTTCTTTGTCAACCTCTTGGAAATTTACAGAGTGCTAACATAATGGCGACTCCACTGGGGAGAACTAAAAATTGACAATTTTGCGTATTCTTTCCCCCAAAAAGAACATTTGATTCTGAGAAGAAAGTAATGTTTAGAGGTTGATCAAACTTTGTATATATTATTTTCATACTCACGAAATTAAAAAATATATATATCTAAATCAAAAAATAGTTCTGGCTTCTAAGAAAGTTCACACTCGATCTCATCCCAACCCAGAACTCTCAGTAGCGATAGATAACCCCGAACATTTGCTTAGGCAGAAGGCCTCAGCTGCTAGCTCAGGGAGTCATACTCCCCTGCATAAGTCACCATATTTTTCAGGAAAACCCGTTACCTCTCAAAACCTTGATCTTGATACCTTTCCACCTCGAAGTCTGGTTAGAACACGGTCCAACAGTTTTGTGTCAAGACTCGTTTTTTATCCAACTGTGTTGCAACCACGAACCCCATAAGTTTTGTCTCCCAAGACTAAATTGCAAATCACCACCTCAGTGTCGTCCAGTCCCTCCTCACCTTCATCTTCAGCCGCTACATCGCCTACCATCCAGGTTACCATTCAACCACCTCCACCCATCATGGCAGCTCGGTATGCCCCGTTGGTCTTGGCTGCGTCGTTACATGCAATTCCCCAAGATTACCAAACAAAAATTTGGTAAATATCATCAAGAAAACATTGCAGGAGAACAAAAAGTCATGGCATGATAAGATGGTTTTTGCTTTATGGGCAGATAGACTTACCACCAAAAGGTCAATTGGTATGTCACCATACCAGTTGGTCTATGGTACAGAGGTTGTTTTCCCAACTTCTTTGGGAGTCCATGTCATGAAGTTACTTCAGGAGATACAAGCTGAGCCAAATGACTCTCAGAGATGCATAAATCAGATGATTCATTTGCAACAAACTAGAGAAGATGTTTTCAACAAAACACAGGTCATCCAAGAGAACATCGAGAAGATCTTTGACAAACGAACCAAGGAGGATGATTTTGAACTGGGAGACCTGGTGTTGAGATGGGATACTAGGAACGAGGACAAGGGAAAGCATGGGAAATTTGATCATCTATGGATAGGGCCATACATGATCCAAGCTTTCAGAGGAAACAATGCCTTTTTGCTAAACAATGTCGACGGGTCAGAACTGCCAGGAGCACCTGTGAATGGCAAAATGATGAAACATTATGTCTCACCTCAGTAAGAGATTTGAAGAACTCACTCTCCATTGTACATACCAGTTTTAATTTCCAGTCTTTACTTGCATTTTCTGAGTGAGGAAAATTGGTTAGTTGGTTGAAGCCCGAAGAGAAGGCCCTAAGATGCTGATCACTATTTTTCAAAATATTTTCCTTAGAATAAAACCAATGAAGGCTACTAGACAGATATGTTCAGAGTGACAGGAAACTAGATTCTTGGCACTTAACAGGGCAAGTACCATCCCCAGGTGGAGCCGTTGTTATCACCCCATAAATTATGGGAATCAGTTGATGACTTGGATATTATCTATATCTAGTGATTTTGTTGAGAAATGATGTTTCATTCTTCAAATAATTTGTAAAAAGAAAAGAAAAAGAAAAAAGAAAGAAAAAGAAAAGAAGAAGAAAAAAAGAAAAGAAAAAGAAAAAAGAAAGAAAAAGAAAAGAAGAAGAAAAAAGGAAAAGAAAAAGAAAAGAGGGCATAAAAGAATTGAAACAAAAGCCCCATGCAATAACAGTAACTTGGTCATACCTTTCAAGCATGACCAATTTCTTTTAAATTTTCAATGTTGATAGGTTAGTGAATTAATTTGACCAGACTGTCTAATCCTGGTCAGATAGCCCTTAGGGAGAGTAATTTCTTAACCCAACAGTTTAATCTGGGTTAATGGTCCTAGGGAGATAGGATTAGCATGTAGGTTAGCTGTTCGATTTGTTTCACCCCCCATGAAAACAGATTAATAAAGATGTTACACCATGTCCCAAATGCCTAAGAATAGTTTGTTCGAAACCCCATGGTGGTATCTCTTTGAAAGTTGAAAGAAAAACCCATAAAATGCTTTATCCTAAGTTTTTCCC
>ML783220.1:193313-205972 GCA_009831015.1 Picea engelmannii | reverse complement strand
GGTGGGCCCCTTGTTACATGTGGCATGGTCCTATTGGTCAAGGAGTCCTATCACCCACATGCTGTCTGAAAGCTCGTCACTCATGGATGTCACCCTCCACTGAGCCCACTTGTCCCACTTGTTCCTGGGGTCACGTCTCATCCCATAACTGCTGTCAGTCCTGGTTGTCAGTACCTAAATCCCTCACTCATGACCAGCCCCTTATGGCGACTTTCACTTCACTTCACCTCCAATCCCTAGCAGACACATCAACCGTCCGTATGCTTTGGCCACTGTCACCTGCCATATCACCCCCAAGTGGCCCATTGTCCATTAATAACTGGATAATATACCCGTTGTCATGTTGACCATTTTCCCGCGTCCAACCGACCCAGTTTTAAATAAAACTACCGTTTTCCCTCTTCATGCACTATTCGTCCATCGCACCAGAAAATTACACTATTACACCTCCATTGCTTTTTTGCCACCTTCATCCACAACCAAGCTACCCCACTAACATCGTGTTTATTGCAGGTACTGTAGCTGAAATGGTGTCAAAGCCAAGACTAGCGGAGGAAGAAGAGAACCCTTTTCTTCCTCCTCCCGTCGACCTGGACAAAATCCCCTTGGTCAATAAAGATCGATTGATCGCAGATACCATCTGCGACTTTGATTTTTCAGACCTTCAGTCATGGTTACCAGAGGTATTCTTAGACCAAAGTGACGAAATTGGACTCTGGGAGTCGAATTTGCCGCTGTACCTTTTCCCCCAGGTACATAACTTTCCTGAGTTCACGCTGAAATGCCAAGCCCACTATATCCCCGACTAGAGGGCCATCGTCTCTTCATCTGGAGACGTCCTTTTCTTCATCACTCCCTAAGATATTGACCAGATGATGCAAGTCCCCCGTGCTGAATCTGCGTCCCCATTCAATTTAGAAATCCTCACCGAGTTATACCAAAAAATGACCTTTCCTCAGAGAGCTCAAATATGTGATCTTTTCTTCCCCGACTCCACTCAACTCCCTTCCACCAATCCCCCTTACCCTTCTTCCCTTTTCTCCACCAAAGGAAATCAAATCATTTCTTCGCTGTGAGCCCTGCTTGGTTACTATTCTGACCAATGGGTAGATGAGCCCATCCTGGGTTTTCTGTCCATTTTCTCAAACGATGAAAACCAACAACGCAGTTCGACTACAACACCTTCTTGGCTGATAATATTCACGAACAATTCATGAATTTCAGCATAGAGGGTATGTTCAGATATTCTTCCATACTGGCGTACATGTTCGTTTACTTCCAAGTCGACAAATTCAATTTCTCCATGCAGAAAATGGATGCAGAAGGACGGCCTCAGCCAGTCACAGCATGGAATTCTCTTCTGAAGCATAACTCTGTTGAATACGACTTCAAATCTTTCATCGATCAGTTTTACCACCTGGTGGTTAGCATGTTGAGTGGCAGGCCTAAGCCACAAATAAATGAGGAAGTCCAGAGAATTCTGCAGCTCTCGGATGATGTAAAGACAAGAGACTGGTATCTGTACCAGAACTATACCGAAATCAGAGTTTTCAGGTGCGAGTTGGCACCTTACAAGTTACCTCAATACGTGCCGGTAAGGATCTTTGCCTTAGAATATATTAGGCAAATAATGAATTCAAATGATATTCATTTTGTTTCCTTAAAAAAGAAACAACAATTGAGAATTAAAGGGCAGATAGGTTCTTTTATCTGCAATAGTAGAGGTGTCGGGGAGGAAGCGGACATAATGTTAAAGGAGATGAAATTATTTACAAGTTTCACCTAGCACTACGATCCATATGGGATCATCTCTGAAATGAGAGTGAAAAATAAGAACATCCCATATGCTCATGAGTCCAAGCCGGAGATCGAGAAATTTGCAAATCAAACAGTTTGGATGCCTGATACTTTGATGGACGTGGAACAGTAAGTTGAAGTAGAACAATAGGTGTCTTCGACAAGTGTACCTCCCCTACCACACCTCAAGTCCCCAAGGAGAAGAGGCCCCGACAGGAGTCGTCATCTACTGTAACAGAGGTGTCAGCAGAAGAGTTCCAGATTCACACCAAAAAGTCAAAGATAGTTTCAACGCCGGGCGCAACGGTAGAACAAGAAGCCCCAACTACAACATTAGCCACCACAGGGGTCAAGCCGGTCATGCCACCTTTCGGTTTGAGCCAGCATAAGGAAATCACAAAAGCTATACCGAAGAAATCTACAGATTCTCCCCTGGATACTCAGCAAATCAAGACTGTGCCCAAATTGGGCATTTTCGAGAAATATGAATTGATCAAGAAGAAGAACCAGACCCTCACTAGTAGCACTTACGCCCATTTTCGGAAGCAGTCTTCCACAGCTCAGTATTGGCTTCTTTTGGCATTTGACACAGAAAAGGGTAGGATGCATATGGCTTACCTACAAACATAGGTACCGGATCCCAAGGTAATCTCATATTACAGAAGGGCCACTTTCGAGTTCCAAGCAAAAGATGTGCATCCAGCGGATCAGATTGATCTACACAAACAAACTGGGGAGATGGTTTTCCACACATTGGCACACGCTACAACTTCTGCAGCAAAATTTCAGGTATCTTTGAACAACGCTCAGACACAGCTCAAGATGGAAAAAATATCATCTTTTGCTAAAGACAATAGAATCAAGACGTTGGAAGAGCTGGTTTTAAAGATTGGCTACGATCCTGCAAATGTGAAAGCTGCAAAAGAGATGATTAAAAAGAAAAATGCTGACATTGCATCCTTAAGAAAACAGTTAAAGCTCCCGCCCACAGAGGACTCACAGGCAAAAGAGATAGCAGAAAAAGAAGGTGAAAGGGATGAGATGCTAAAGTTACTCATGGAGCAGAATGCTCAGCTACAAGAGATGGAGGCTGAGATGGAGAGACTGCTAAAGGAGAAAGAGCAGACGAAGCCAATGGAAGGCATTCCATTGAGTGCTATCCCAATTGTAGGTTTGAGCACAACAACAGTGACAGTGATACCATTTGCAACACCAGTGTCACTACCAGAAGGAACAACAAACCTTGCCAAGTCCATGGAGAGGATGAACCTGTAAGAGTCAGAAATCAACAGGCTTAAGAAAGAAGTGGAGAACCTCCAAGAGCTTAAAAATTCTTTCCAGACAAGCCTATCTAAAGAAAAGCAGGTGAATGAGCAAATTAGGAAGGAATTACAACAGCTCCAAAAGCAGACAATGGAAGGGAAGACTTTGGCTGAGGCCAAAGAGATGGTATGGACAGACATTACCAAGTCCATCAATGAAGTCTAGCCAATGTTTCAAATCTTGTTCGAACAAAATGAGTTGCTCTAGAGGAGAAAACAAGCCGTTGAGAAAATCAGAGTGGAGCTGGGAGACATGCCTGCACAAGCAAATGAGATCATTAGGTTCCTAAATTCCAAGACCAGAGAGGAACTTGAAGAATTAAAAATCGAGGACAGAACAGAGACTATACTCGAGGTAAAAAGGGTTTTAACCAAGAGAAGTCTAATGCTTTAGCTTGAGGAAAAGATTCAAGTCATGGATCAAGGAGTGCAGAAGTTCTTCAATAAGATAGATTTTCTCCAAAACAAAGGCCTACCCGGTCTGAAGGTCATTAATGACAAATTAATGACACTCCCTGATTATAAGAAGAAGTTGACTGAAGTGTCTAGTTCCAAATTTGCAGGGATACAAGGGAGTATCACAGGGAAAGCATTCATGGAGGCCCTACAGTCGAATATTAGTATCCAACATGATATTAAACACATATTCATCATCAAGCCTACATTTGCTAAGTATACAGACATGGATGAAGTGTATCGGAGATTACTTAAAGTCTCAGTGCCAAATCATCTCAGATGGGAAGAACTTTGTGATCTACTAGATTAGCAGATGAGATGTCACCTGTCCAGTCAGAAGAGGCTGCGAAGGCACCTCGCCAACGGCCTACCCCAGAAATACAGCATGCAGTTGTACTGAGTCATCAAACATTTTTTAATTAGTTAAGGTAGTTAGACTAAAAATAGAATGAGCACGTTCTGATTATTTATGACAGGAACGTTTGTAATCTGAATTATAAATACTTCAACTCTAGAAGTATTGAGGGTTGTTGATTCGCACACCCTATTGCTATCAAATTGTAATATTTTTGAAGAGACCGGCCATTAATAAAGAGGAAGTACTTTGATAGGATTCTTGCGTGTATTCACTGGTGACATTTTTCTCTTAGTTGAATGTTTTCCTTGCTTAGTGCTCATAATGTTTTCTGAAACTAATCTTTAAAAGTAACGTATGTTGCAGGATTTATCTTATATACCCTGTTTCCGACTTTAAAGATTTAAATGTTTATCTTCTAAGGTTTTCAATTAAGGAATTCTTAACTGCTTCTTAGTTGAATGATCTTCTCATCTTTTCTTCTGTCCATCATTTAAATTATTAAAAGATCCAGTTGAATGCATTATCTCGCCCTGTGAAAGTCTTCTTTGGCGTTTCTGGTTGTTTCTTACATTTAATTAGATACAGACCCCATAGCCCAATGGATGTGTGAACTGTCTCAACCAAATTATAAACCCTTTTACAACAAAACATACTTGTTCCTTTTAACTAGCCTAATATCTAGATTAGAAACAAAGCTAAATCTTATAGAGAGATCCCTCTCTGAAGTTGGAAGGGCTAGATCCCAGCTTTAAAAGTGGTTGGATAAAGTTACCTTTGTGGATTCCTTCTTTGTCAACCTATTGGAAATTTACAAAGTGCTAACAGTGTACATACCCTGCTACATATGCAACATGCGTACATGTGCTAGTTGCATACCTAATAGCCCATGTATACTCTAAAAATTTCAAAAAATTAAAAAAATTTGCACTTTTGGGTGAAGTTTATGGGATATGTCAAGATTCAAAACCATATTACCTCATGTAGCCCTTATTAAAACCAATTAACTATCTTTTCTCCACACAAAAGGGTCCCTAGGGGGGTCATTTTGACATATGAAAGAAGAGGCAAGAGAACTCTACCAAATTTTCTCCCTTGTATTCCAAGCCTTTTTACATTCTGCTATGAGTTTCATCCTCAGCATTCCCTTCCATCCATGTTGCTTATACCATTCATCATTTTCCCTTATATTGGCATGTTGGTGGTGAGGATAGCATATCGGGAATAATGCACTAGGAGTCAAAGTAGAGGAACCCAGGCGAGGTTCGTAGAGAGACATCGATGAGATTCAGGTTGTAACTTCCAATATTGTTATTAATAAAAGAGAAACTTTTTTTTTCTGAGATATTTATGTCTTTATGTTTATGTTTATGAATGTTTTTCATGAATACCTAACCCTTTAGATTACTTTGGTAGTTATGCAATTTTTGTTATAGTTTGTTCTGTAAATTTGTTTTAGGCCATCTTTGGGAGGAGGCCTGTAATCTTGGGATAGACAACAACATGAAGGGATATACAACATATGGAAGGACTCAAGGTACACATTTCGATGTTATATCCCTTCTCTTAACTATCATTATTTTTTTGTTGGGGTTGGTGTAGAATATAAGCATTTATATCTTTTAAGGTATCAAGGATCTGCCTAGTTGCTAGACATAGATTAGGGGTATTTTTCCCCATAAAAGAGTTGGCGACTCCATTGGGGAATATCTCTAGGGTCTTGTTAGGAGAATTTTGTTTGGATTGAATTTTTATTTTTTTTAGTGTTCTGAGTCTGTTTGGGTCTCTGGTCACCTTTCAGGTGATTACCAACTTCCCTATTTTGGGTGGTCTATCTAAATATTTCTCTTTTTTTAGAATTTCCAGTCACGTACATTCCCTATTCTATACCTAGAATGCGTAAATGTGTTTTCTCTCATATACAAATCCTACATACATTCATAATCTGATTGTGGAAAACATGCATGCCTTTCATCTTGAGGGGGTTTTTAAAAAACTTTATTTTTCTTTTAGGAAACCTTTGGTTCCTCGGGGCTTCCTGAGTTCCATATGCCTCTATTGACTGTTCTTTGTCTAGGTTCAAGGCTCATGTTGTTTATGAAATTGCAAAGAAATCCTCTTGTATATATTTCTTTGTCTTTATGTGTTTCCAAGCATTTTTGGTGTATTTTTAGGTTGAATTTTATGAATCCATGAATTGTGTTTTCTGTAGTTTCTTTTAGCATCTTTTGTTAGTTTTTTTTTATTGAAAGAAAATAAAAAACCTAGATTTTATGCTAGTTAGGTATCTTTCTTTATTTGCATTGTTTTGCATTGTTATTTGAAAAATAAAAATGAATTAGCACAGGGTTTTGTTTTCTTCTCATCTTGAAAGCATTTCAAAAGAAAAATAAGGAATAAAATCCTTTCATTTTCTCTTTTGTTTCACTCGAAATTTGCATTGTGCATTTTGCATGGAAAGGAGAAAAGATTGCATCTTTATGTTTGAAGGATTGTTCATGCATTTTCTTTCTTGAAACTCTTTTTCATCTGAAGTATTAGTGAAAAGTTTTCCTTTTCATTCTTCTTATAAGTTTCATTTTTGCAAGAGTCATAAACAACATCAGCTTCACTATTGTACCCCTGAGTAATCAAGACACTAAAATTAACACTTAATGTTAAAATCAATTAGAATTTTTCATTTATAGGGTACACCAATTAGAATAGGCTTTAGGGCCTTGGATTAGGTGTGGAGAGGAAATTCTTGAAGACCACTTAAATAAACTTAAGATTCTGACATAGGGAGTGTTAAATTTCAGTGTTGTAAAATTATGCCGAGACCCCCCTATAACATAGGGGATAAACATCAGGTTGTGTGAGGAACGACAGAGGAGATAGCCCCTCCAAATCTGAACCAAATGTAGTGGAAATCCTATTTGAGGGTCATTCTTGGGATTTTTCTAACCACATTTGAATACGAAGATTTGTGAACCTTGAATCCATTCGAGATCCTTAGTTGTCTTCTAGACCATTTTCCATCGGTACAGTTGAAAGGCTTCAGACATAGCTATCATTCTCATATGATCAACCCGACTGTCGGCTATACCCGCTTGGTGACTAACTATGAGCTATCAACCTAGTTTTCTTTTTGTAGGGACTCACACAGGTGACTGTCGGGGCATACCATGATACCTAAGATAGATTTTGGACCATACTTCGTAGAGTATACCCAGAGGGTGTTTACGTGTTCAATTTACACTTGCACCAATAAGTTTATCTAGTGTTGGTTGGCATAACTATTCTTCCTATCTTTTTCTTGATTTATATTTAGGGAATTTGTAGTAGTGTGTTATGTGCTCCCTAGTTTTCCATAGTGATTTAGTCAGTAATTTCTTTGGGTCTCTGACCTAAGGTGGTAGACCACCCACTCTGCCAGTCCTGAGGACTTTTGGGTCTTCTTCTTAGAAACGTGGAGCCACCATATTATAGGCATATGTTTTTATACCATTGATTTACCATAGTTAGTGTGTCAGATGTTTTAATACGTGAACGATCCTACAAGGGAAGAAACTATGAATAAGATCTTCCTGGCCAAAGTTATTGAATACAACAACCAAGGAACTCCTTCTCAAGGGGATTCTTTTGTTTTTCCTTTCTTTGGAAATGTTGGTTTCCCTTTGATGGTCATGGTGTACATTCCTGGGTTGAATCTGGGACTACTTGTTTGGGTTTCTCTTTGATGGCCATGTTGTATGAAATAGAAAGAGGAAGAATAGGAATAAGAAATCACCAACCTCTGTGATTCATGTTGGAGATAGGTCATCAACCTCTGCAAGTCATGTTGAATACCAACACTCAGCCTCTACAAGTCATGATGGGGGCAAGCACCCAGCCTATGCAAGTCATGTTGGGGGTAAAATTCCAATCATTTCTAGTCATAGTAGCGATAGGTATGTATCCTCTACGAGTCATGTTATCAACCAATCACCAATCTCTACAAATCATGTTGGATATGTGCAACCGACCACTGAAAGTCATGTTGGGGGCATGAACCTAGTCCATGTGATTCATACTAGAGTTCAACAACCAACCTTTGATAGTCATGTTGGATAGTTTTCAAAAACCTCTACGAGTCATGTTGAAGACAAGCAAACAACCACCTGTAGTCATGCTAGGGGCATTGATTCTCTTGAGAAACCTAGACGAATAGGATGTAAAACTAAGTTCCCTTGTAAAATTTGTAAGGGATATCACCTTACTCATATATTCCCTGGCATTCCATAGGAACAAATATCGTGGTCCATGTCTATAAAATCTTTTGATTGTGAGTCTTCTTCTATTTCCCCTTAATGTATTCATCTTTTGGTTGATTAAGTGATCATGCTGATGCAATCTTCGGCTGATCCCACTCCTCTTTTGGGGGTGGATGAACCTTTAGACCATGTTGTCTTGCATCCTACTCAACCAGTGGTTGATAAAGTGGCCATGCCAATGCAATCTTCAAATGATCCCACTATTATCTTGGAGAGTGTTATGTCTACCAAAGTGGTCACACCGATGTAATCTTCATTCGATCCCACTCTTATCTTGGAGAGTGTTGAGTCTACTAAAGTGGTCAATCGGATGCAATATTTGTCTTATCCCACTCTTCTAATGGGGAGTGATGTGTCTACTCACTATGTTTTTAGCATTTATAGTTTAGTACTTTCATAACAAGGGAGAATTCTACTCACTTCGAGCACACCCCCTCCAAGTCCTATGATGGTTTCCTTTGATTGGCATGACCTTGTTGAGACTCACCTTCCTTCTTCTTCACCTTTTTAAATAAGGGTTGAAGTTGATTCAATTTTTTTTTACAGATGTATTATGGATGAAGAAGCCTCCACAAGTATTTTATCCTCCTCGACTTGGAAATATTTGGGCTCTATCGAGCTTGTGTTTAGTTGGCATGAGCTATCGGATATTGAAGGATGTCCTAGTGGATATTTGGGGATTCTTCTTCAGTTTCCTATCTCATTAAGTGGGAAGAATGTCCTTGTATATGTTATAATGGGGCAAGTCTCATTAGAGTTCAATATTCTTCTTGGGCGTGATTATGCATATTCTATGAACATTGTGGTGTCTACGCTCTTCCAGGTGATGCATTTCCCTCAAAATGGAACCATTGTCACTATATACCAATTGTCATCTCATAATCACCATCCTAATTAGGCATTAGCTCAATATTCCCCTTTATATGTTCCTAGTATTCGTGTAGACTCTACCCCGCCACAGGTAAATTATGTGGCATCTTATCCTCAGTGTTCAGTTTCTCCTAAGAAGGAACTTGTTCACTCACGTTTTCCTTCTCAATACTTGGTATCAAGAATTGATTCATTGGTTTATCCAATGGGGGCATGGGAGCCCTTGCTTCCCCCTCTTCGTCCAAGTGATATTGAGTTTCCTTTTGAGTCTGATTTTGTTGTTTGTAGATCCTCAAGCCCTTGTGATTTTGATTCTTCGCTGATAGACTATGTCGTTCCTGGCCAAAACCTCCATTGTTATATGGAATATGGTCTGTTTTCTTCGCCCTTCAGGACTATCTACCCTCCTCATTCGTGTGATTTCTTTGATATTGAATTTCCTTTGGGTGAGGCTATCCTTGAAGCCATGATTACATATTATATACCGTGGGAATATTTACACCATGGTTTGTGTTTTCTTCCCTTTTGGGAGACTTTTTAGGTTGACTACCGTTGAGACTCTTGGTCAGAGCCTAGCAACGGGCTCTACTTGAACCAATACTATGCATGAGTCGTAATGGATGTGTAGTGCCTTGTACCATATTGTACAATCCATATTTGTTATTTTCAAGTTTTATATTCAATAGCACCTCTTATTTTCCAAATTTTCTATATATATTGGATTTATTAACTTCTAGATGAGTGTTATAGGCCTTAAATGCAGGATCTTGGATACATTTGTTCTTTGAAATTTGTTCATCGTATCAATCTGTTCTTACAGGTTTTGACCTCAAACTGTTAGAAAAAACATGACCGCGGAACAATAAAATAAAAAAAATGTAGAAAAAGAACATAGAAGATACACAATACAATAGAGACACAGATTTACATGGTTCACCTACTGTGGGCTACGTCCACCAGAGAAATTGCCAGGTCCTTCCTTTATTATTATCTAGCAAATGAAGGGATACAACCTACAACAAAACCTGTTGTAACTTCCTCTTCTTTCTCTCACAGTATCCTCTCTCAGAATACAATACTCGCCATAATGCATAGCCGCAATACATTTCCCTCATAAAAGAGGGTTGCCTTCTAGAGAAAAAAACCCTAACATAATTTCTACTATTAGATCTGCGACCTTATAATGAACGGTCAAGATTTACAATCAAATTACAATATACATTACAAGTCAATTTTTCCTTCGAGGGTTTCTCCCTCAAACCCCCTAACCGGGGGGAATGGCCCCCCAGAACCCATAGAGGGGGTACCCCCCCTCTGCACTCCCCCACATGGAAGAGTGTACATACTTATGGGATGTAAATTCTTCATGGGGTATAAACATGGATGAAAGAAAGGACCTCTGAATCAAGAACATAATCAGGCTCCACAACCAACAATATTCCACTTGGAGACTGATCTCAACAACTCCACCGTTGTTGTATATGATGGACTCTGAACCTTCTTGGACCTAGAAAATTTCTCATCTTCATCTTCAGTCTTGAAGATGAACTAAAACTGAGCAGGAACTCAATTTCTCTCTGGTTACTCCCTTTGTTAACATGTCTGCAGAATTTTGGCTAGTGTGTATATTTTCCAAATTCAAATGTCCATCTTCCAAGGAGCATCATATGAAGTGGTACCTCAACTTTATATGCTTATTCTTTGAATGGAAGGTTGAGTTCTTTGCAAGATGAATTCGACTCTCACTGTCACACTACAACCTTCTATTCTCCTGCTTCTTTCCCAATTCCTCCATAAACCTTTGTAACCAAATCATCTCTTTACTAGCCTCTGTAGTAGCAAGATACTCTGCCTCTGTTGTTGAAAGTGCAACAACCTTTTGCAGTTTCGAAATTCAACTTACTGTTGTTCCACCTATAGTAAAAACATACCCTGTGGTGCTCCTCCTGCTGTCTTTATCACCTGCCATATCTGAATCAACTTATCCCTGCAGAAAAGTGTCTGAACCTCCAAAACATAATGCATGAGTAGTAGTACCTCTCAAATACCTAAGAATCCACTTTACTGCCTCCCAATGTTCTTTACCTGGATTGTTCATATACCTACTCACAACTCCCACTCCATGTGTAATATCTGGTCTTGTGCAAACCATTGCATACATCAAGATGCCAACTATTGATGAATAAGGGACCCTGGACATGTATTCTATCTCCTCCTGTGTCTTGGGACACATTTCCTTAGTTAATTTGAAAAGGCTGGTCAAAGGTGTACTAACTGGTTTTTCATTCTGCATTCTAAACCTCTCCAACACCTTCTCTGTGTACTCACCCTGAGACAATGTTAATTTTCAATTTTTTCTGTCTCTTGTTATTCTCATGCGAAGGATTTTCTTTGCAGCACCCAAATACTTCATCACAAATGAATTGGCTAATTTCTTCTTAAGCATATTTATATCCTGCATATTAGACTGTGCAACAAGCATGTCATCTACATACAATAGCAAGATAATATAACCTCCATTTTCTAGCCTTTTAAAATAAACACATTGATCGGAATAACATCTACTATAACCCTATTCTTTCATAAACCTGTCAAACTTAAAATACCACTACCTTGGAGCTTGCTTTAGGCCATACAAGCTCTTCTTCAACCTGTATACCAAATTCTCCTTCCCTTTGACCTCATACCCCTATGGCTGCTACATATAAATCTCTTCCTCCAAATCCGCATGGAGAAAAGATGTTTTTTTATCTAACTATTCAAGATGCAAATATTCTACTACCACAAGACTTAAAATAGTCCTAATTGAAGTCATTTTAATAGCAGGAGAAAATATTTCATCAAAATCTATACATTTCTTTTGTGCAAACCCCTTTACAACAAGTCTATCCTTGTACCACTTTTCTCCTCCATCTTCTTCCTTCAACTTGTAAACCCATTTATTATGCAATTCTCTTTTTCCCGCAGGCAACTGAACCAAGTTCCAAATATGGTTATTTTCCAAGGAATCCATTTCCTCTTTCATTCCTTTCTCCCACTTCTTTTTGGTGTCTACCTGCATTGCCTCTTCATAACATTCTGGTTCACCAGAATTAGTCAACAATAAATAATACAATGAAGGAGAGTATTGTTCAGGTGGTATACTTAACTTGGTAGATATTATAACAACACTTGTAGGTGTTTGAGGTACCTCCTACTCCTGTTGTTGTACATTTTGATTTTCAAGTTCCTTTGGAATTTCTTTTTCAGTGATCTCATCAAGCACTGTGTATTCTTGTTTTTCTTCTTCCTGTTTCTTTCCCTACAATTGATCTTTGTACATGACCTTCTCATTGAATATGACATCTCTACTCCTAATGATTTTGTTATTTTCATAATCCCATAATCAATAACCAAAATCATTAACACCGTATCCAATAAAGGTACACTTCTTGGATTTAGACTCAAGCTTTGTTCTATTTTTTTTTATCAATATGGACAAATGCTTCACAACCAAAAGTTTTCAAAAAAGAATAGTTTACCTTTTTTCCTGTCCATTCCTCCTCTGGAATTCTACCATCCAAAGAG
>ML783220.1:174268-185113 GCA_009831015.1 Picea engelmannii | reverse complement strand
TAAATCCAAAAATAAACTTGGTGTTTCTAATAGCATCACTTTTCAATTCAAGGGTCAATTTTAAGGTTTTGTTATCTTTTCAAGGCCATGATTTCAAACAAGTTGCAATTTTATCCACCTCCCCCAAAAAGGTGCTACTGATAGCACCACTTTTTGATTCTAAGGTTCATTTTGGTGTTTTTAATGCAAAAATATGGTTTTTTTTGTGAGATTTTTCGTTTCGAGGTCATAATTCTGATTAAATCGACAACTTTGTTATAATTGTGCTCATATTACTACATAGGTCTTATTTAGTAATCATGGAATCCATACATATATATATACATAGTAATCTATATACATAGTGGGTTAAGGAGGTTAAGACACTAACACTTGGGGGGTGAAGCATTGTATCAGTGGATGGATTCTCTATCTAAAGAGGGCCACCAAAATGAGATGAAGATATATCCTTATCAGTAGGAACACTCTCAAAACTATTGTAATTATGATCTCTTATGAATATTAATTTCTTGGTCACACATGTAGACATTAACATTCATGGCATTACCCTCTTGTGGGGGATTACCTTATGTGACCCCTTCCATAGGTGGAAGGTTTGTTGCAACCATTTGTTTCTTCTATAGGGGAAACTAATTTGTTGGGAATGCAAGTTTCTATTGGGTTTCTCATTGGCACAAGTATTGATGAATCACATCCATTCAAGGACACCGGTGAGTAGGATGGTCTTGAGTACAAATATTTCATGGAAACTTCATCTTACTTTTCTCTTTCCTATCTTTTGCATTAGCATTTCGATTAGGGGAAGTCCCTTTCCCATAAGCATAGTTCTTTCTTTTTTTTCTTCTTTCGTCTAGGTTGTTGTGCATTATTCATATTTTGTGATTGTACCAAATGGATGTCAGAAGTTTGGGTAGGGATTGATGCACTTTGTGACACTGGTGCAATTGTGTTTGGATTAGAATATATGGTCATATGAACCATTTGACCTATCAACCGACCAACATAAGCACAGGAAAAAGACTAATCACACCATCATCATGTGGTTTTGGGGTAGGTTTAGGAGGATCTATTAAAAACATAGTAGCATGAGATATTAGCTCATATAAAGTGTCAGATTGGGAGTAAGTCAAATCTATATCCAAGAATGTAACATCACTTTATCTTTGATTAAATCTCTTCACATAGCAACATCATTCACAATATTAGGAAATAATTTCACAAAACAATCCTCTATAAATTGATCTACAATTCCATCTCTAATGAGCCTATGTCACCATCTCCATTCATGAATATGATTGAAAATGTCGGTGGTGGTGTTGTATTGTAAATATTTAAAGAGTTTGATTCCAATTTCATAATCGATTAGGAGTTGGAAAAGTGTCAAACAATTCATCTCCAAAGATGAAAACTCATTAATTAAAGTACCAAGTACTACAACATAGAATTTCACAATACTCCTTGTCATGGTTTTTTGAAAACAACACAAATTGATGCTATCATCCAATGAGGAGTTTTATGAACACCATGGGTGGAAAATCATGACATGGGTGGAGGATCTTCTCCCAGATTTTTGTCAAACTTGGGTATATTCGATGGTAGTTTAATAGGTATAACCAACCTGGTGGGCTGATGCTTAATGGGGCCATTCTTCAATCAAGATAGATCTGGTAAATTCGAGGTCTCCAAGAAAGGTAACTTAGTATTGGTGAATGAATTATTAATTATGAATGAGAAACCTTTCAATCCATATGAATTCATAAATCTTTGCATGCCACTGTCCCTAGGGAAATTTCTTCCCCCAACAATAGTAGCACCATTCGCTACTGGGATAAATAGGGGATTAAAGTTCCAACCAAAAATAAAAATAGAATTGGGTATATCTGGACTACCTATGAGTATACCAGAGACAAGTGGAAAATCGCCTCTAGCATTAAAACCAAGGATTTATCCCTCACTAAAAACAAATCTAGATGTAGGTGCTTGTGAAGTCACAATGGGAATACTAAAGATAACTATACTAATGGAAGGAAGAGATGTGATTAGTGGTATTCCTTAAATAGGAACACATGTTGTTTGAGGCATAAAAGTGGAAGTAACTATCGAACTTACTGGTTAATGGAGGTAGCCATAGTGGCTCCTTTCGATGCATTGGGGGAAGTGAGAATAGGTCCTCCCATACTAGACGATCCACCAATTCTTAACATTTAGAGAGAACTATTCAAAAAGGAAAAATGTTTATCAAAATTAAGTCCACTCAAATAACCAAGTAAAGGGTCTAAAGGATCCGTCAAAGGATGTTTGACATTAGTTGGGTGATGTTTGTTAATGACTGCAAGGGAAAATCCCCAAAACATCTACCCAAATATGAACAAAACTAGCTTGCATGCAATCAAGAATTAAATTGACATATCATAAAGTCTATAGAATCTTCCTAGGATGAAAAGGATCATGAAAGACACCTGAAAAAAAACAAGGAATAAATCTAATTTATTCTTCATTGAAGTCACCAATTTTGTTTCATGAAAATTACCTACAAAAACAAAAATACCCTCTTTGGACATGTGTGATCCAATGGAAAGCAATGAGTATCGATATCATACTTCTTTCTCTTGAGATGAATCATGCAATTTCATAAGTAAATGAGATAGGGAAGAATGAATATACATTAATCATGATGGTTGTCAAATGTATGCAATGATTCTCATGAGATCCAACTCCAACAATGTTTCTTTACCAAATTACATGCACAATCATCAAACAAGAAAAACCTTCCTCATTCTTTCATAAGACATTAAATGGAATCTTGCATGAATAAATCCCTAATGTAGTAACTCAAGCTTACCTGTATCAATAAAATCTCATTAAAGACACAAAATAGATACATACACATATTTTTTTTTTTGTGGGGGGGGAATTGAGATCTATATTTATCAAAAGAGAATTACAACAATAGTGATTACCTTGAGATATGTTACTATACTCCTAGATACAAGACCCAAAGTCCATCTCCTTAGCCATGACTTGACCTTTGTTGACAAGAATAATATGGAATTGTATCACAGTAAGATAGAAAATATGGCTCTCACATAATCCCTAATCACACTAATGTTGATTTCGAGCACTCAACAATCACAGAAAGCTATAAATGAAGGATTATTACACCAAATCAGAAGCATAAAGATGCTTTCAGTTAAATTTTTTTGCGAGCCCGTTCCCTTAAATTTTGGCTCATTCTTATAGATTCTTAAGTAGCTAAAAATATACTTCATGACATGTGAGTTGAGTGAATACATGCCATGCACAAGTCCCATGCACAATTATGGGCTTTCTCCAACCCATTGCTCATATAATCTCCTCCTAACTTTTCATTTTCAAGCTCTAAGGGGCGATTGTGGGTTTTATATAGGAAACCCATGACCAAACACATATATTCTATGAGGAAAGTGCTTCTAGTCACACTTTTACTAGGAAGAAGAGTGGCTAGGGATTTTTATGAGAAAATTCACCTTTGTTGAAGTGAATTTCAACTTGATACCATATTTGTGTAGTGTAACGACCCTAGTTAGATAAATGTTTAAAGATTATAAAGTAAAACTACTTAGGGGATTAATTGTGGTAACAAGTTATTAATTAAACAAAGATGATTTAATGATCTTAATAAAGTGAGTTATTGATTAATGAAAGGATATAATTGTGGTTAACTAAGTAATAATTTAACTACAGATCACATTTAATGACCTGAGAAATAAATCTAAGAGATCAATGATATATGATATAAAATGGTTGCGTATGCAATAGGGGATAGCCTATGAATCCCGAGAAGATAAAACATTAAAGGAAGGATAAGGGACAGGCACAGTGGTGGTTGAGGAAGTAACTTATTGAGTTGGTGAAGGGGAATAAGGGAGGAAAGGAGGTGAACGTGAGGGGTATTCGACAGAGGATGGATTCTGGGAGGATTAGGAGATTTGCTATGAGCAGAGATTTTCTGGTTGTGGCTTTGATCAGTTGAGGCACTGAGTTGCTGGAGGTTTTGGGCATGGGGGCTAGGATATCCATAGATATCCTGAAGCTAGGTAGTTTTCCTAGTTGGCAGGGAGGACAGTAGGTTTGGGCAGTTATTCTTGGTTATTGGCAGGGTTGGTCTGCGCATCAGGCAGTAGGAAGGCAACAACAAAGCAGTAAGGCAACATAAATTAGCATCAGAACCAGGTTATTTGTTAAGTTATGTACTTATTTCATTCTGTCATGAAATCATTATTCATTGATAAATCTAAGTTACTGAGGTTGTTGTTATGAAAATCAATATTATGCTATGAAGTTATTGTCTCAGTTTATGAAATAAATTGCTTATGAAACTTAATGATGTTTAGATATATATGGTTGTTACACATGGTATCAGAGCGTCTTAGTTCAAAATCTGGTCCTAAGGGACAAAACCCCAAACACTAACTCCAGCCACGCTTAACCTGTAAGTAAAACACATCAGTTGCGTTTTAATAGATTATGACAAGCAACATTCAGCTTGACCCAATATGACTGATACAGTATCCAAAAATATACAGGTAGCACCCCTACATCACCCAAGCAAATAATCTCATATATCACAAGCGACAGCTTTAGGCAATACCCTTTAACTGGATCGTGAATGGATAATACAGTCTTAGTCTGAATATTTAAAGGAACGCCCTTTAAAATAAGTGGCAGCAAACCAGATAGTTTGAAGGATCACTTCCCACGAAATGGCTACCCTTAAAGTAGCCTGATAAAGCTATTAAGCATGAAAAGAGAGCTGGTAATATAATTTTATTTGAGAAATACTTGTCCATGAAGTTTCGAGTAAGATTGACACCTGAAATCGACAAAAATATCGAGGGAAAACTTCTATCTAAGGCTTGAAGTTGGTAAGATTCGATAACTACACGAACTGCACCAAATAAAATGCAAGAGGATATTCACAAGACCTGGGAAAGGCCTACTTCATCTCGAACTTACCTAAGTGAGGAACTGCTAACGTGCAGAAGGAAAAAGGGGATTCGGAAAAGATGCAGGAAGTGTGTAAACTACTTGCTTGTATTAGTCTTGGTAAATTTTAAATAATGTAAAAATCTCAAGAACAATAGGCCAATATAAATTTTAACCGTGCTAAAGAGAGAAACTTCTACACCGCGTAGAGTTTCATGTAACTAATCATTATCCCAAAGGAGAGTTGTCTATTATGCAGAAGAACGGATCTAAGCCGTCATATCTCGGGCGGATCCCGTCAGCCATTGGATCTATCGAAGAAGCGAAAAGGTTACAGTCGTGCTGGGAGTCCAAGCTCCAGGGGCCGTGAACCGTCGGATCGTGGACCAGTTATCCATCAGCCGTTGAATTGGATAAAAGTCGCACAAGAGTTCCCATCAGGATTTGAAGGATCGAGAATTCCGGGGTCGAGTGTTTTTCAACAAGTGAAACCCCAAAACCCCAGGAAGATCTGGGTCGTCCATCTGTTGGGACAGGTGGCAGGGAGTCGAGAGTTCACCGGTGTTCTGGAGCTTCAGGAGTCAAGGATCCGTGACCAGGAGAACCCCGGAACGACGGAGGAGTCATAGCCATAGGATCTCAAGGAGGACACGTGTCGCGTGACCACCAGATTGGGATTTGGTCATTGGGGTACAGGTAAGTGAAGGTTCCTAGCTTTGTAAAGTAGCGAACCCCGAGAGTTGATCTGAACCATCCATCATTTGGGACGCATGTCAGAACCCTGGAGGGAGTCGGGAATCGGGGAATCAGAGTTTTCGAGCACACAAAAATCTTGTCACATGGAATCGTGATCCACAATTTCCCGACAAGATATGAACCATTCATTTTGGTGGACACGTGTCAGTAGATCTCGAGGAGTCAAAGATTTGCGCCATCGGAGAAAACCACAACAGGAGAGTTGTGTGGGCCACAGGTGGGACTAGTGGAGGACAGGTGTCAGCAACCTGGGCAGAGTCGGGAATCGACATATCAGAATTATTGAGGACAAGGAACTCGGGACCTTTTGAGTCCCAAACCCCAGAAGAAATCAGGATCGTTCATATTAGAGGATGCGTGTCAGAGATTTGTGCCATCGGAGGAAGTCCCGACAGGAGTTCGTCCATCGGGCCATCGCGGATTGGGAAATCACGGATCTCATGGACAAAGTATCCATGCACTACGAAATCGTGAAACGCGATTTCCCGATGGGTCGAGGGACAATGGGGCCCACGGAAGGGTCAACGGTGGACAGGTGACAGATTGCATCACGGATCTGGATATCGTGAGTTTCGTGGACCAAGTGTCCACGCACTACGAAAATGAGAACTCTGAAACCCTGACGTAATTAACTTAACTCTTAAACCTTCCTTATAAAGGATTAATTAATTAATGTTTTAATTAGGCCTTAATTGCATCTCGAAATTGGAGATCGGGGTTTCATGATTCTTTGTTACAGAAAACCCCGAATCCCAATTTCATTAACAGTTAACTCGCAAAAGATAAATTTATAACCCACTTTAAATAAAATTTTAAGGGGGCATTGAAAATTTATATTTTTAACCATTCATTGTCCAAAGGTAAACAATAAATGGCTTCGCAAATTTTAGAAGTGATGAAATTCTTGCTCGAGGAGGACCGAAACCCCGATGGGGAGCCATAAGGAAATGGTCACATAGGAACCAGTCACATGGACCTTGGCATAGCCGAAAAGGGGCGAACGCAAAAGGAAGAGGCGTATCGGGATATCGGGATATCAGGAATCCCGTAGACACGGGGTTCATGCAATTTGATATTGCGATACCCAAAACACCGATGAGGGACAAGGCTATAGCCTTATGGTATAATGGTCATATGGGCCAAGAGCTTAGCCGGTGGGCTAACGCACAAGTACCGCATCGGTAGATCGGTAGATCAGTTCGTGACAGCGGAAGTCGCGAAACCCCGAATCCGGACAGAGAGTATGACGGTGGTCACATGGGAAAGGGTCGTATGGGCCCAGAACATAGCCAGGAGCAGCTAAAGTCTGAAGGAAGTGCATCGGCATATCGAGGATCGCGGATCCCGTGGATAGGGGTATCAGGGTGTTGAAAACCCTGAAATCCCGATAAGGGATAAGACTGCAGTCACAAGGAGAGGCTATGGGGACCATGGGCATAGCTTGGAGGGATAATGCGCTAGGAGCATATCGGGGATCGGGGAATCACGAGTCCTAAGGACTTATGAGGTTCGACATTTAGAACCCCGAAACTCCGATGAAGGATAGGGCTGGGGTCACATGGAACAACGGTCATATGAGAGGGATGTCTAGCCTGGAGGGCTACCACATAAAGTGTCATATCGGTGAATCGACAATCGGGAGTTGAAGGAACAAAAATTCTTGACATTGGGGATTATGAAACCCTGAAGCCCGATAAACAGGATTCCTAAGGGGAAATTTGGGCACGGTCCGGGGCAGAGGCTGTGAAGAAATGGGAAAGACCTAAGGGTCGAATATTGACCAATGATTCCCGTTGGGAATCCAAACAGCCGCTTCGGCTCGGTTGATGAAATTGAATGATATTGTATACCCATAAAAATATATACATATATAACAACAGGTATACACAGATGAATGAATTTTTTTTTATACAAAAGAAATAAACCAAAAGCAGAACACCAAAATCCGTACAGAGCTGGAATTACAAGCAAAGCATTTTAGTTCGCACTGCAAAAAAAAATATATAATAGGAAATTACCATTCATTACCACAGCATAATTAAGGTTCATGCAAATTCTCGAATCAATCAACTCAGCGTTCTTCATGAAGGTAATGAATCTATGCATAAGCTGGCGGACTGAATCATACCTCTTACCATACCTGAGGGCGAACTCCGCAAAAGTGTACAAACAAGGGATTGGTTACCAACATTTCAAAGAGACTGGGCTCCAAGTCCTGGATCTTGTCAGTGACCACATCAATATACTCTGTTTCTGCAAAACGAACTGGAACAAATACAACAATAACCAGCACTAGCGAAGTGCTCAGAACAACGGTGAGGATGTGAGCCATGGCAAGGGAGATCCAGGAAACCTCTGAACAGAGCAAGGTAGATCTGTGGAGGAGAAAGGATGATGCAAGGAGGGTCTCAGTGAGTGAGAAGGATACGTAGGGATTCAAAGAGCTGACAAGTGTAGAATTGGGGGTTAGATATGAGGGAGCTTGAGGAAGCCAGACAAGCACGTGGAACCCATGCGTGCCCAAATCCTTCTGTGTGCGTTTAATTATTTTTATATATATCTTAAAGTGTTAAAAATAATTTAAAATAAATTAAATAATTTAGTATAAATAATTTATATATAAATAAGATCAAGTTTGTTTAAATTAAAGTAAGGTTAATTTGGGTTAAATTAGTGTAATAATAACTTTAAATAAATTATTTTATTTAAGTGTAAGGTTAATCTACCTTAAAGTTCAATGTTAACCAAGCTTAGACACTTGATCCTAACCCAAACCTAGCCAATCCCCTAATGGAGTAATGTTTGTTTACAGACAAGTAAAGAAAACTTACGCCTAACCTTGTTTCTAAGTTTAAGTAGCACCAATTTGAAACGTCCTGGAACTCACCCTGACAACTTTGGGGTGATGCAGGTTAAAGTATACGAGATGGTTAGGACTCGAAGGGGTTGAGGCAGAGGAGCATTTTCACGGGCACCGCCAACACCACCAACACCACCACTACCATCGCCCAAACTAGCCCTCATACTACACTCGTTGGAAGCCATTAACGAGACTTTAAAGGGGCGCCAACTAGCAGGGACTGAAGTGGAACCTCCACCATATGGAACAAGTAATCTAGAAGCGTCAAGGGATTCAGGGGGAGGACTTCCACCTGAGGACATCACGCGAGAATTGCAGAAGATAAAACTTTCGGAGTTTGTCGGAGGTTGCGCTAGTGAATGCGCGAAAGCATGGTTGGAAGGCATGACAAGGTGTTTTACCTTAAGGGACTATGCATCCAACTCAAAGGTAAAGATCACAATTTTTCAGTTAAGAGACAACGCCTTGAACTGGTGGGGAAACTTGGAAAGACAACTACAGCTTACTCCAGACATAGTATCTTGGGAACTTTTCGAGGAAAGGTTCCGAAGGAAATATCTACCAGCATACTACGAGGAACAACAGATAGGGGCATTTCATGCCTTAGTACAAGGAAACAGAACTGTAGAAGAATATGAGATCAGGTTTATGGAACTAGTCAAATATGTTTTGTATATGGACAATGACCAATGACAAGCAGAGCGCTTCGTTTATAAATTGAACCCAAAGATAAGAGCTATGGTGCGGATGTGGAAACCATCTTCAGTAGCGGAGGCGGTGGAAAATGCGCGATACGCGGAAGAACACATGAACTTAACTGGGGGTACAAGATCGGCATTTCCGCATCGCCCAGGATTCGTAGGAAATACCTCGAGGACATTTCCTAGGGGAGGGGGCTCAAGGCCACCACCATGTGGTAACAGGTTCGTGCCAAGGACAGTAGCTGCCGGGATTTCAATGGAAGCTAGTGCAGCATCTCATTCATCGCCAACGGTGTAGACAAGCCTACGACCATCTCAGGGAACAACTAGTAGGGGCAGGGGTTCCAGGGGAAGGAACTCATTTCAGAGGCAATCACATAACAATGCATAGGTTCGATCTGGTGTCACCTGTTGGGGTACGGGGGACCCCATTACTAGCGTGACTGCCCAGAGTTACAATCAGGGTTTGTGCATAGAGAAGGAAAGGCACCGATGGGGAGATCAAGTAGCAGCCACAAGATTTACGCAACGGTTAATAACCGCTAGGCTGAACATCAGTCCACAATAGTAGAGTCATCATGTACGCTAAATCATGTCAATGTTAAGGTTTTGTTTGATTCTGGTGCAACAGATAGTTTCATTTCACCATCTGCATTAGAAAAGAGTGGGTTGGTAGCCTACGAGCACGATGACTTTAAACAAGTCGAGATGGCTTCGGGGGAAAAAAAAGTTGTAGGACCTAGTGTCGATAACTGTATAGTAGACCTAGGAGTGTGCACTACCAGGTTAAAGGTATACGTCACTGCTCTTGGGGTGTATGACCTAATCATTGGAATAGATTGGTTAGTAGCACAACGAGCTCTGGTAGATTGCTTCGCAAAGAGGGTGTTGTATGTTGATGATGAAGGAAGACCCGTGGAGATCCAGGGTGTATAGAGAAAAGTGTCATTACGCTTTATATCAACTATGAAGTTTAAGCGATGCTTGAGACAAGGGTGTCAACTTTATGTAGTGGAAGCAATGAATGAAAGGAAGGGACCCTCATTAGATTAGTACCCGGTATTGTCAAAATTTCAGGATGTTTTCCCAAACGAGTTACCAGGGTTACCTCTTGAGGGGGAGATTTATTTTACTACTGAGCTAAAACCTGGAGCAGAACCAATATCTAATACTCCGTATCGGATGACAGTGCTGGAACTTTGTGAATTGCAAATGCAGTTGAAAGAGTTACTGGACTTAGGGCTAATAAGGCCCAGTGTTTGACCTTGGGGCGCACCGGTAATTTTTGTAAAGAAGAAGGATGGATCCTTACGACTGTGTATAGACTACAGGGACTTGAATCGTGCTATAGTGAAAAATAGGTACCCAATGCCGTGAATAGATGACCTCTTTGATCAGATGAAAGGAGCAGCGGTATTCTCAAAGATCGATTTGCGATCATGGTATCATCAGTTAAGGATTAAGGAAGGTGATATCCCAAAAACTGCCTTTCGAACTTGGTTTGGACATTACGAGTTTGTTGTGGTACCTTTCGGATTGACCAATGTGCCAACAGTATTCATG